>APFE031742361.1:6973-22938 GCA_000404065.3 Pinus taeda | reverse complement strand
CAGTGAAAATGGGATCTCTGTCACTTACAATAATCTTTGGGTTTCCATGTAGCTTTTGAATTGTTTCCATAAATGCAGTAGAAACTGTACTGGATTTAAATGGATGTGATAATGCACAATGGGTTTTACACTTGTTTTTTTGCAGCAACAGGTTTTTATGCGACTTAGACGGTGAAATGAGTTGTATTTTATACTTTTTTGGACTCGGTAAATACACGAAAAAGTCATTCTGGAGTCATCTTTTAGCTCTTTTTTGACTCTCTAAATTTGAAAAGATCACCGAGTTACTCCTCTTGACTCGCTAAACATAAATAAGAGGTGGTCGTCTTTAAACTCTTTTCCGACCATGTAAAGACGAAAAGTTCATCCGGCCCTTGTTGTTTCAGGCTCGTTAATGGTTACGAAACTACGTGATTTCGGTCACTTTTTTACCTTTTCAAGTCGAAGTCACTAATCATGAAAAGTACTCCTCGATCGTAATGATCAAGTGGTTCTTTCATGCATTGTTTTATACTTTTTCGGGCTCGAGAGACACAAATTTACGAAAAAGGACACCCCTAGAGTTTACTTTTCTGCTGTCTTTTTAAACTCTCTAAACATGAAAAGACGCCGAGTTCTTCCTTTGTCAGACTCCTTAAAACTTGATGACACTGGATTCCGTCGAAATGAAATTTTACAAGCATATGCTATCCCCATCAAGATTGTTAATAAAAATAACTGGGATACTCGCCAGAAATGGTGGGGAAATTGAACCAGAATCATTGTCGTGTCGGCAGTATGTCGCTCTTGAACATGGCACTTGTCTGCATTCGTGTCTGGGTGGGGACATCTCATCTCGTTTTTCACTTGCCTCCGTGGGTTTGGGTGATCCTGTTTGACCTCTCATCTGCTCTTTGCCTTGTCACCATGACCTCTGATCAATTGATGTCAAATACTACCAAGTCCACTGTCGTGTGGCCGATATGTTCAAGAGAAGTTGACCTCTGCGAAATAACAACCTCCCTCTAATAACTCACATAATCCTGATTCCCAAACACATTATCTTCCTCTGTTTCGCGTTGATGATGTGGGAAACACTATGACCCACCTTCGATCAAGGTCACTTCCTGTCGACTTCAGCTCATTATCCAGGAAGTTGGTCTAGAGACTCCCTTCTGGTGCCGTGGAGCCTGCATGCCTCAATGGTAGGTTTTTCGCATTCGACGCGAGGTTTTCATCATTGGCCTCCGAGTGAATGATTCTACTGGTGTTTGATTCCATCTCACTGATTTGCACGCCGCAGATTGTACCTGTAATACCTTGAGGTCCATTGTCATTATTGATGGTACCTCTCGCGTCTGTTAACAACTTTCACCATTGGCTGGTAATCAGACGATGTTCCTGCATGTTCGACTTCGACTCCTATATTCGCATGCTTGAACTTGTACTTTGTTCGGATTGAGATGGAGCGCAAGACCCTGGATTTTGTTTGTTGGGATCGAGGCTGTGATTTTGTGGATTTTTATGATTATTACATGACTCATTCACTAGATGGCTGCGACCATGCCTGAGTCTATTTATCGATCCTTACTGGATGGCTACGCCCATACCTTGGATCTAGATTATTGTGTACTCTACTATGGATGGCTGCGCCCATACCACAATATCATGTATTTGAGATATCAATTGTACTTCTCCATGCAGGTTTTCTGGCGGCAGTGTTTTTGGTTGGACATGTTCTCATAAAGAATTTCACCCCTCTCTCTCTCTCAGGCCTCATGCTTTAAGGGGCATCTATTACACAACAATTTGTCACCGTCCCTGCTAACTCTCTCCCGCATCTTGGAGGACTCATTCCAGGACCTATGAGAAGTGACATGGCCTACAAACACTTGCATTACATTCCTCTGAACATGAGCTTTATTTTCCCTGAAGACATCTCCTGCTGAAAAACCCTAAAAATAGCTCTTTTTCCATTGGCGCGGTTCCATAGTGTAGCCCTCGCGCCAAGGGGACAAATCCTCCAAAGAGGGCGCACCAGTTGGCACTCTGTCATAGAGTCGCACCTGCACCAACCATAATCAGAGTTTTTTTTTAACAAAAAAATGGTAGAAGTTTCGTCCTAACAAATTCCTGGACTGCTATCTATCTTGAGTTGGGTGGTTCGGCTACGGATTTCCATAAGAGAGGAAGTGGTTTGCCCACCATCTCTGGAAGCTTCCTTATGATATGGCCAATCCCATGATTATTGGTGATGATCCCAACTCCTCTCCTCCATCTATAAAAGCTTGCCCATTTTCCTTGGCAAGCTAGTTCCAGAGATTGAGAATTGTCAAGTTTCCAAGAGCTTCATGCTGCAAGAGCCTTCTTGATTCCCATAAGGCCAAATCCAAGCAAGGAGATTATTGTCCAAAATCCAAAGAGAGAGGCTTGTCCTTATTCCCGAGAGGCTTTGCGAGACATGTGCTGCTGACTACCCGCCAAAGGAGAATCCAGCATCAGAACTTTGGTTGTATTCTTCTTTGATTAAGTATTAATGAACGACTATTGGTTATGGTTCCACTCTTGTTGTTATTTGTGATGATGATGAGTTATATCCTTTCTGACCGATATATAGTTGCATATGCTGGATTTCATGCTTGTGCTTGTGTCATTTATTGTATGTGCAGGTGTCCATTCACGGAGATCGTAAGGATTGTGATCTACTGGAGCAAAGGAACGGGAGAACCACCTCTTCTACAAACAATAGCGTTGGAATCCAGGTAGGCCTTCATCACTGTTCTGTTAATTTGCAATTAGGAACTTGCACTATAGCATTTGATGATTGTTGCTAGGCCCGGTCTGGGCTAGTAGGGATCACCTCTGTCTACAGAGGGGATTTACCTCCTCAACACTCCTACCACTGCTGCTCCTACTGCCTCTACAGCCTCTGCTGCTTCTACTACCTCACACTCTGGTTCTTAACCACACCAAAAGCAACCACAGTTCTCTGTTTTTAATGTTTTATAGATTCTCATGCGTTTTTCCATTTGTTTCCGCTTACTCAATGGCTCTGTGTGCTCCTCTTCTTTGGCTTTGTCTCCTTCCTTGAATATTGCCATATTGACATCAATGACAATCTGTGTCCAACAATCTCGCCCTTCTTTATTGATATTTGTTGGGCATTGGATAATCCAGCACTCCCCATGTGTTTCGTGACATGGACTAACCGCCTCTCGAGGATTCTTAACTTTGGCGATGCGTCCATTTACTAACACCTACGGTTTTTGGTGTAAAGGCAATTGTGATCCCAACAAGTGGTATCAGAGCCAAAGGTCTCAAGTTCGAATCACACCCGGCTCGTGCTAGGGGGAGATTGTTGTGCATTGGATAATCCAACACTCCTCGTGTGTTTCATGACATTGGCTAACCACCTCTCGAGGATTCTTAACTTTGGCGATGCGTCCATTTAATAAAACCTGCGATTTTTGGTGTAATGGAAATTGTAATCCCAACAATTTATTACAAAAGATGAAATTTGACGATTTTTCTTCAAAACAGAGTTTTGAAGAAAAGTCATGATCGAGCATTATTACGATGAAATTTTGCAATGAAAACTTATTTCGAACCTCCATCATGTGCCTGTGGACATTATTAGACTTTTTGAAGACGAAACCCTAGACCTAGTGACTAAAATGACCCTTTTGCTGACCAAGAGACCAAATAGGACTGTGAATGACTTTAAAATTGATTTTGATGTATAGACACAGACCAACAGATACATGACATGAGGGAGATGAGTGACAAGACCGTTCCGTCAGAAAATTGATGCTCCTAAAGGAATGCAAATGACTGAACATGAATGAGACCCATAAAATGAAATGCAACAAAAGAGATTTTGATCTCTGATGGAGGACTGAAGAGACCAACTCGAACATGTCCTTGATCATAGATTTGGCTGGCACTCAGGAGGTTGTGTTTGAGTCTGTCAACTAGCAGAGCATCTTGAGCTTTTCCTTTTCCATTGATCAGAGTAACTGTTCCTTTCCTTGGAATTCTGCCAGATCCACTTCCAAAGGACACATTCCCTTCCTTTTTTCTTAGTGACACAAACTTTCTTCTGTCTCATGTCATGTGTCTGGAGCACCCACTATCCACAAACCGATGGTTTCCATTATTTTGAGCATATAGCGCCAACTTGCATTTATCCATGCTGGAGTTCTTGCTACTCGACTTTCTTCCTTTGAGTGGGCAGTCTTGTTCATAGTGTCCATTATTGTAGCAGAAAGAGAAAATCTAATCAAATTTGGTCAAGGGATCAAATGAATTGAAGGTTTTTATTTGTCCCTACCTTTTGGGGGCATATGAGTTGATTATTCGGTCCTTGAGCTTTGTCTTTTCACTTCTGCGAGCCATACAATGTCTGGCTTGATGACTGAAGTTTTTACAGTGAAAGCAGTGTCCAAGAAAGATGGTTTTGTACCCATTGAAGCAACCATGGTTTGAGTCAGTTTCCTTCCTGGGAATTACTCCTCCCTTGTTCTTTGGTTTTGCGATGGGCCCTTGGTGGAGTATAGGTTTGTATTTGCTATAGTGTCCATGATTCGACTCCACATTCTTCTTTGGAGTAATTCTCTCTTCATTCTTGGGATCTGGGATGCACTTTTGATAGCATACATTTTCATATTTTGGATTGCAGGAAAGTGCACCGGCATAGCTTTTCACGCTATTCTTAGTGCTTGAGGATTCTCCTTTGAAACCTATTCCAGATTTGTCATGTTGAGGTTTTTGATTTTTCAGAATAGTCTCAAGTATTTGAGAGATTTTACAACCCTTTTTAATTTGCTCCAACTCCTTTCTTAGAGACACTATTGCGGCCTCACGTTCTTCATAAGTCTCTTCTTTTTCTTTATGCTTTGCTTCTAAGAGATCATCTCTCCTTCTTATTTCCTTGTTTTCCACTTTGAGAGAAATGATTTTGTTTCGTAGTTTCTCATTTTCTTCAATGATGCTTATTATAGTTCCTCTACATTTCCTTCCAACCCTGAGTCATCATCATCTATGAGTGCCATGAATAATGTTTCTTGGCTTTCATCATGATCACTTTCCTCATCTGATTTCTTTTTGATGACCATAAACTCATCTTCATCAGACTCATCTTGCTTTGAGAAGAAGTTTTTCTTATTGAACCCTTTCTTTTTGTGTGCCATTCTTTTAGAATTTCCTTCATCATCACTGTCATGTTTATGAGGACATCTTGCTCCATAATGACCTATTTTACCACATTTAAAATAGATAAGAGGATACTTGCCTTTAAGCTTAGATCCTCTCTTCAACTTTCGTACAAATTGAGCCAATTCGGATTCCACATTTGACTCATCACTATAGTCATTCCTTTCTTTCCCTTTCTTTGACTTTGAGGCCTTGAATGCTGCATCTTTGGAGCTTGGGCCACCTTTCCTCATTTCATAGGCAGTTAGAATTCCATGGAGTTCATCCATTTTGAGGGTATCTAGATCCTTTTATTCTTCTATAACACCTACTTTGGAGTCAAATCTGTCTGGAAGAGACTTTAATACCTTTTGGACAATGGTACTTTCTTCAATTTTTTCATCCAATCCTTTCAGGGAATTTACCACTTCAGCTACTCGGAGGAGGTATGCTGCAATATCTTCTTCATCTTCCATCCTTAAACTTTCAAATTGTCTTCTGTGAGTTTGAAGCTTTGCCTTTTTGACTTTTGAGTCTCCATCGTACAAGACAACTAACTTCTCCCACATTTCTTTGGTAGAGGTGCAGTGCATGACTTTTGTCAACTCAGAATCAGTGATTCCACTAGTGATGGAGTTCAAGGCCTTTGCATTTGCGATGTAGGCTTTCCTCTCGTCTAGGTTTGTTGGAAGAGTTGAAGTTGCTTGGTATTCATTTTGAACAAAATTCCAAACTTCAGGTCCAAGGGACATTAAGTAGTAGGTCATTCTTTTCTTCCAAAAACCAAAGTTAGTGTCATCGAACAAAGGAGATCTTCCTTATGCTTTGCGATTTCTCATCATGGATTTGGATCCTTCTTCAAGCTGTTAGGCTAGTATGAAGAAGTCGGCTCTAATACCAATTTGTTGGAAATACTGAGAGGGGGGGTGAATCAGTATTTTTTTCTTTCAATTGTTCTAGTGATTGCCAAAAGCATATATAGATATGTATATGTATACATAGAACACATAAATCAACAGCTGAAATTAATGCTTTTATTAAAACTCAAGACAGTGCAATGAAATAAATAAAATATACGTATATATCTGATTGTGAATAGTTTCCAAGCTCCAACTTGGACTTTAATGAGGCTCCAACCTCTAGAGCACCAACTCTGTTTTGGAGTGGTTATGCACTTAGGAGCACCTACCCCCAATGACTTCATTCCTGTTCAGTTCTGAGGATCCAACCTCTTGGGCTCCAACCCAACCTTGGTATAAACTGGTATGCTGCTACACTCTATTTAGCCGAGGTTCTCTCATTCCTACTCTCCTGCCTCTGTTGCTTCTGGTGCCTCTTTTGCCTCTGCTGCTTCTGATGCCTCACACTTTGGTTCTTCACCACAAAAATAGCTCCAACAGTTCTCTGCTTTTACTGTTTTATACATTCCCATGCCTCTGTCCATTCGTTTCTGCTTACATCGCCTCTTAGGCTTCCTCCTCAATTGCTGCAACTTCCTCTGTGCTGTGTAGGTTCACTGAATTTCTGGGGATATGTAGATCCATTAGACTGGTCCAAACAATCCACAGAGAACACATCCTCCCGGTTTACCATAACAGTGCTCCTTTTGGTAATGATTGTGGCATACACAGAGTTATTTCAATTAAACGGAGATGTTTTGTCCCAATCGAAATCATAATTTCCATGATTCACCCCTTTTTCACTGACATTCAACCTTTTGAACCATCCGAACAACCATCGTAAGCCTTTCGACTTAAAACACCCCACGCAATCCAGACATTCCATTACACAGAGAATATGAGAAAAAACATTCAAACAGACTAAAAGGCAGACTTCAGGAAATATTACAATCACACCTATTCCTTATCGGGTCTGCGCTTAAATCACAATCAGTGATTCGTGACTCCGAAGGGTCCTTTATATATTGGACCCATGACTCTGCTGATGGCTAACAACTGATCCTCCACTGCTCCGATGGATTGGATGCGATATGGTATTAAACCATAGTTAATATGCCTGTCGGGTCCACAGCCTATCGCAGTTAGTGCTTCCAATGTGGCAAGGCTTTGCGTCTTGTGATATGTGATGGATGCGATCATAGATTAAGTCACATTTGTAATGTGTGGCGGGTCTGCGTGGATATGCATCGCAGTCGGGAGTTGCCCTTGGCGGAGGTCCAATGCGATATTGCTATTGGCGATCGCAATGGACTGCTTGACATATTGTAGCTCCCACTTCTAAAGTGCCGATGTGATATATGCTATTGGTGATCGAAATTTGCACAGGGTCAGGGCTCGACATTAACGTAGACCCCTCATAGTGATGCGATGTGCCAGACTCGATACAACTCAACACTCCCATGTATAGAGTTTCAAGTCCACAATCCACCGATAGTGTTAAAGCATGCATACATGGGTTTTACGGGCCTGATAGTATGTATGTATGTATGTATATATATATATATTATATATATATATTCCTCCGATAGTGTAAAAACACATATGTATGATATATGCTCCTCTGCCTGTATCTTCATGCATATAATTCTTTTGTGGCCCGATAGCTCCCGATAATATAAATGCACCCATTGCTCCTTTGATGGCTCTGTCTACTTCCTTATAGCTCTGCTTGTTCCTCTGTTGCTGCGATGGCTGTCTGCGTCCTCTGTTCTACTCCTCTTGGCTCCTTTTGCTCCTCGAATATTGCCATATTGAAATCAATGACAATCTGTGTCCAACAGGCTTATGGAAGGTGGTTGATGAGTGGAATGGAGTGAGAAGAGACCTAGGATCACTCAAAAATCAACAACAAGGTTAGGAGATGGTTGGATTCGCTCAATGTGCTTGGAAGAATTTCTATGTAAAATGATGAAATTAGTGAATGCAATGGTGAAAGAAAGGAATGATTATGGTGGATGAAGTGGAAAGTTATTGCTGGCTATGAGGTCTCTGTCTTCTCCTAAATCTCCTACTTTGCATCAAACATGTATAATTTCCAAAAAGTCATGTAAACAAGAAGCATTCTCATAAGCTAGAAAAGCAAAATTAATGAACTAACTGTCTACCTTATGCATGAGGCAAGTAGCTAAAAGGAATGGAATCATGGATGAGATCTACTAAAAGAATGAAGATAGAAGGGATGGCAATGCAATCTTACTTTGCAAAACTAATCAAATGCTAGCTTAAATACAGTAAACTCTTAAAGCTTATGAAATAAATAGAAATCTGTGCTTTTGGGGCTACATAAGGGTCGCTTTCTAAAATCGTGATCCCAGAGGGAAGAAGTGAGGCTAAGACACTTGCTAATATCCTTATGGTGCTTCTTTTATGCCTGCCAACGTGCTACTGAAGTAAGGCACAAATGGAAGCAAACTAATAAACAACCAACCAATTCTACACTACTTGTAATAAAAATACCTCTAAAGAGAAATTAACAGTGAAGCTATGAAACTAAGCTAAACATACAGATACAAAAGAGGAGCCTTGGCTGCTAGGGTTGGGCCCTAACCCAAGAGCTTTAATTGTTTGATTTAACTTAGTGCTAACTCAAAACAAAACTCATTCTTATTACCAAAACATAAAATTACATCAAAATATTACACAAGTCTGGAAATAGCTTAGAGTTTTAAAACAAAAATTCGAATCCTAATGAGGCTTTAGGCCTCTCTACTTATACAACTGAAGTCCCTAATGACTTCCTTAAAATTACAGAGGCTCGGCTTCCAAACTCGAGATAAACTAGCTCTTTGTCTCTCACTTTCTCGGTTGCCTTCTAATCCTCATGACTTGGCTTCTTGCACTCCGAGCTGGTGTGATAAATAGAGGAATATTCAAATGGGGGAGAAGTAAATGAGGAGGATTTACCTCTTACAATCCCTGTCCCTTGTCCCATTCGAGTTTCAACCTTATTCTTTGCCAAAATTCCTTGATTTTCTCCTTCAAACCTGCATTCAATGCATATTAGTCCACTAGGAATCATATCCTACTCTAACTCATCTCATAAACAAAATATAATAAAAAACATGTAAAAAGTTGTGAGAAAAGTTGGTTTGACTAAGCTAGGAGGTGAATTAAGGACCATATAATTACCCAATGATGAGGCTCATCATTACCCCCTACTAAAAGTGTTGCTCATCCTCTGAGAAACTCAATCATTATTCATATCCTTCATGGCTCTAGTGGCCTCCCTGACATCTCACGCCTCTGTTGTGGTTTCTTATTTTTGTTCGTAGACACCTGATTTCTTTTCTACCTCCTCCCACTTCCTCTTTTCTTCTTCTTCCCTCCTTCCTTCTAGCATTCCTAAGAGCAGTGGTGGACTGAGTTTCAAGCCAATCCAATTGACTTTGAGCCTTTGCATGGATTTCTTGTACATGGGTGTCCTGTTTAGTGCTTCTCTCATTCTTTGAGGAGAGTGGTACTCTCTTATCTTTAAACTATATGGTAATGCATTCCATCTCCTTAGGAAAGCATGTATGCTGACATCCCCTAACAACTTGAACATGTCCTCAAAATGTGAAATTTCTTGCCCTTGGGTAGCAAGATACCTATGTGCAAGCTAAGGATAATTTGCAATTAAATTATGTGTGCTGATGAGAGCCATTGGATTAGACTGCTCAACTCTGATCATAAGAGGTTATGTTTGTTCTCTTTCTAATATCCTTTTCATTTCTACAACCCTTTCTTCCTCGTGGTTCATCCATGATGCCAATACCATCAACTGTAAATATCCTAGCTTGGCATTAGGGCCCCGTACATTCATTTCTGTTAAGGCCATATTATGCAAATAAAACTCAGACATCTTGGCCCTATCTTCTAGTGTGCTCTGATCACAAAGATCAATGAACTACCTGTAGTCCTAAAATGGCATAGTGCCTCTTTGTGCTAGGGTCTTTATCTAGAACTGCAGCCACTGTTCCTTGAGGTAGCTGACATCTTACATTGGAATGCTTCCAAAGAGAGACTGGCCATACATGCCAATCGGTTCTCCCTTTCTTGCAGCTATTCTTTCAACCATGCATTTTATGTCTCTAATTGATTTCTCATTATGGCCTCTTTGTTTCTCAAGCTACTTAATTCTCTGCCCATCTCCTTGATCTTCTCCTCCATGTTACCAAAGTCTCTACCCCCTTGGTTTTGCAATCTACATCCATCCATGAGTTCTGTCTCCATCCTTCTCAAGCTCAAAGAATAGTGGAATAGTAAATTTTTGTGGAATGACTATGCCCCCTTCAATATACTTGTAGTAAGGGTCAAGGTTAGGGTGGGGGCTAGGTTCCTTTAACTATGGGTCTAGTTCTTTAGTTTCTTGTTGTAGGCTTCCTTCCTTATTCAATTTTTGAGTCTCCTGTAGGTTTAGCAGATTATCCTCTAGGACTTCTTCAACGTCCTGTAGGTACCATTTCGTATCCTGTAGGATTTATTTTCCCTTGGATGAGGTGGATCTAGTTATAGGCCTTCTCACATGGGTGATAAGATACTTAGGAGGAGGCATCTTCTCCTATTATTTAGGTGAGTCCTAAATCACAATGGGAATTTTGGTTGGTGTTTGGGGTTTCTGCTACCTTATCCTTGTGCTTTTCCTTGTCCTGAAATATAAGGGGGTCTGGCTCTATCTTTTGGCTTTCTATTTGATAGGGGTGCTAAGAGTAGTGAGGGAAGTTGCTGCTTATCTCTCAGTGGCCTTTGGAGACACCCTAGGTGACTCCTCCTTGTCTTCTACCTCCTCTTTTTCATTGTCCTTTTCCTCTCTGTTTTTCCTCTCCTCTTCTCCTTCTAGATCCTCATCTTGTTTATCAGTCTCTTCCTCAGCATTTTCACTGACAGTAGGACTAACATCATATGTGAGAGCCTTTATGTCCTCCTTTGTTTGCATGTCTCTGAAAACGACCATTGGATAGGAAATCTGAGGTTTTGGAGGGCATCTTCTATGATGATTATGATTAACCCATGGTGAGCTAATTGTTGGGAATTTCCCTCTTGCACCTTTCTGCTTGTGTCTATCAGTGATTGCAAAAGGAAGTATGGTATGTTGAGCCTGTGGTGAGGAGGTGTTTCTACTCCAAACCTCAACTCTTCAAGAATCCTAAAGTGATAGCCATAGACCACACTATAGCTACCCTCACATGATATGTATTTGATAAGTTGTTAGCTCACCTCATTCCAGGGATATGGCAGGCTTGCTCTCCTTACTCCATTCTTGTCCTCAATGGGTTCCTCACCTTCTAAAAAGAATTTCCTCTTGGAAATATGGCTCTCTCCCTTGCCTTCCTTCCTCCATGGTACTCCTAGGGGTAGTGTGGTAACTTTGCTAATGAGTTCAGAGGTTAGTTCTATGGAGAGGCTTCTTACCACAACAGTGGCATGGACTCTGGTAAGTGGAATGAGGGAGAGAGAAAAATCTTGGGCCACTTCATCATCATACTCTCTTAATTTTTCAAAATACACCATCCAATTATGCCTTGTGAAGATTTCTAGCACCTGAGGGTATTGTTGAATTATCACAACGTTAATGGGCTCCCTTCTATTAAACCCTCTTGTCATCTTGGTTTGTGAAGTTTGAGGAAATGAGAGGGTTGTTAAAATTGTTAAATGCTGCAGTAAATAACTTAAATGACTGTGGACAATTCACTTACACACTGACAAATTTACTCAAACTAGAGGATTTCTTGTTCAATTCACTTAGAAAAATGGAAGTAATTACAGAACCTACTTCTTCATAGTGTTTGTTGTGGTCAAATCCCATGTTTTTCCCTGTGAAACTCCTCTCAGCCAATCCTGTAGATTGTCTCTGTGTATCCTGTAGGAATCCCATGTGAAATCCTATAGGATTTCCCGTGCAATCCTGTAGGAAGTCCTGTTCACAAAAACAATGGAGTTTTCCTCTTCAGTGGGTGGCCTGGGTATGAGAGTGACTTTTGCAAGAGTGAGCCTCGAGGAAATTCATGCAAGGGTGCATGGGGATCAAAAAATATTTCTTCTTATCCTCGAGTTATGTGAGGTGGTGTGCTGGCAGCAGAGGTACGTTTTCTATTTTTGGACCATTGGTCCCCACTGCCACCTCATCATTTGCCCCTCCTCATAATCAACTCCCAGTTCATGCCTCCTTAGACTTAATTTTTTTTGTCTTGCTCTTCTCCTTTTTTGACTTGACTGTTTCCAAGTGTGGGAGCACCAACTATTTTTTCCTCATCAACTAAACAAAGGTGGTCAAGTTAAGTGGCCACCTTTCACTTATAAACCAACTTACTCGTAACCTTTACATATTTTGACTACATTATGCAAATGAGAGAGTGAGCGAGATACTTACTTATGGTGCTAACCCTTGCTGTAGTTGTTGAAGACCATAGGTGTTTGCTGTGTGTTTGATGCATGCTATTTTTTTTCCCTTTTTTATTTTGCTCTGTGATGATTACTTTGATGTGCAGGTACCTGGTGTTGAAGATGCTGGTGCCACAGCTACTTTGGAGCTCCTTCTTCTCTTAGATCATTATGCTGAAAGCTTGCTGCAATCATGATTTGTATTTTTTGGGATAGGCTACTACAAGATTTCCTATAGGATGTCCTGTAGCTGCTTCTCCCTTATAACTGTTAATCATACACTCTACTGGGATTTTGAGGATGGTGACATGGATTGAGAGGAAGACTAGGAGCATGGAGAAATGAGACATACTCAGGTTCTTCTCCTTTCTGCTCTCCGTTTCATGTTTTTTTTTTTTCCTTTTTTTCTTCTTGAAGACTGTGACATTTTTTTTTTGAAACTAATTCTTTTGATGGTGTTTGTAGGGGCAATGAAAGTGGACATGGGTATGGCAATGAAATGTTGATGTAGGGGTGTTATTGCTTTGACATAGTAGGTCACTTTTTTCCCTAGGGTCACTTCCTGTAGGATTCCTGAGCCACTGTAATTCCTACAGGATCATCCTGTAGGTTTTCAGGGGATCCTGTAGGTTTACAAGGGATCCTGTAGAAAACATAGTCCCCTTGTAAACTGAAGCAAAGGAGTGAAAAAATGGAAGAAATGGTGGAATGATGAATGAAGATGAGTGGAAAAATAAAAATGTGAGTGGAATAGGTCCCTTTTTGATCCTCCTTTGTTCTCTGATCATCCTCCTTGTTGACCTGCAAATAGAGATTTTCATGATTTTTCCTCTCTCTTTTTTTTTTTTTTGAAAATAGGATGCCTTTGAGAGGTTTTCATCCTAGATGTTTGCCCTAGGTGCCTCAAGATAGGTTTTCACCCAGGGATCTTTTTATTTTCTTCTTTTTTCCTTTTTCCTTTTTTTGACACCCTTGGGTCACCCCAAGAGGTTTTCAACCCAATAGTGGGACTCAGGCGCCTCATGGAGGTTTTCACCTAAGTCCTTTTTTTTTTTCCTCAGTGATTTGATGAGGTAGGAGCTAAAACTTGCTCCACTACCATCACTGTTTATTGATACCATTAATGAAATCTTTCTTTGACAATGGTTTTTTGTAAACTTTCAATTAGTTTCCATTAACAAATAAAGGAATGGCCTCTTCATCTATGGTTCTGATCTGCACTGAACCATTATCATGACATCTCTCTATAACATAAGATCCTTGCCATCTTGTCCTCAACTTGCCCTTAAAGTCTTTATATCTGGAATCATATAACAAGGCCCAATCACTTTCTTGAAATTGTTTATCCTTGATGTTTTTATCATGACTTATCTTCCTCTGAAGTTGGGTTACCTCCGTGTGTAGGAGGTACATTTTGAACTCATCTAAACCGTTTAACTACAACAATATCTCTTTTTGTACAATGCTGAGATCTAGATCTAGTTGAGCTGCCATCCTTAATGTCTTATACTCAAACTCAATGGACTGCAGGGCCTTTTTCCCATAGACCAGCTCATAGGGTGTGAATCCAGTGGTGGTCTTCCAGATGGTATTATAGGCCCACGTGGCCTCAACTAGTCTCTCCGCCCAATATTTATTGCTGTCTTTAACCACTTTAGTCAAGATTCCCTCTAGCGCTTTGTTGGTCACCTCCACTTGCCCATTAGCTTGTGGGTGATAGGGAGTGGAGGTCCTATGCTTGATCTTGTGTTGGTTGAGAAAGTCTTCAATCATGTTGGAGGTAAATTGGCTGCTTTGATTAGTGACCATTTCTCTAGGGTACCCAAATTTGTAAAATACATTCTTCCTTAAGAACTCAACCACCTTCTCCTTTGTTGCTGCCTTAATTGCCTTGGTTTTAGCCCACTTAGTGAGATAGTCAGTGCAAATAATGATGTACTTTTTTTGCTTGGAAGGAGGGTCAATAGGTCCAATGAAGTCTATGCCCGACTTGTCAAATGGCTTGAAAGTAACTTGAGGCTGCAGAGGCATTTCATCCCTTGGAGTAGGTTTTCCCATCCTTTGGCACTGATCACACTGACTAGTATGTATTTTCACATGTTGATGAAGAGTGGGCCAATAATAGCCTGCTTGTAACACTTTGAATGTTGTCCTCTTTGCTACAAAGTGACACCACAGTGCCCATCATGATAGGTCAAAAGGATGCCAAAGACTTCTTCCTCCCTGACACACCTTCTGAAGATTTGATCTAGGCCAAGTTTGAAGAGGTTTCCCCCAATCCAAGTGAAGGGCGCGCTCTTCCTTCTAATCTTGATTTTCTCTTTGGAGGACAAGTTCGGTGGGAACTGTGCAGATACCAAATAGTTTTCTATGTCAAGAAACCATGGAGAGAGAACTGAAATGGCGAACAAGTGCTCATCCAGTAACTGGTCATCAACCATTCCTTCTTCACCTGTAGGCAAAGATAATCTGGACAAAAAGTCTGCAACAACATTTTCCTTACTAGGCTTATCAACAATAATTAGATCAAACTTCTGTAATAAAAGCAACCATCTTATAATATGAGCATTCACATCAGGTTTATTCATTAAATATTTGATTGCAACATGGTTAGTATGGACAAATGTTTGATAGCTTGTAATATAATGCCTAAATTTGTTCAATGAATGCATAATAGGCAAGAGCTCCTTTTCAATCACTGTCTAGTTTAATTCGGCCTTTGATAGATTCTTACTGATAAAATACATGGCATAAGGCAATTTTTCATCTATCTGATCTAGGGCTTCTCCTATGGCTTTGTGTGAGGCATCAATGTGAATGTGAAAAGGAAGGGCCCAATTTGGGCCTCGAAGAATTGGGGCAGTGGTTAACTTGTTTTTTAGGATGTCTAAGGCTTGTTGACAGCTTTTCGACCTTATAAACTCAGAGTCCTTGGCCAACAACCCAAATAAAGGAGAGGCCAACTTGTTGAAGTCCTTTATGAACCTTCGGTAGTATCCATCTAATCCTACGAAACTTCTGACATCTCTCTTCTTTTGAGGAGGTGGGACCCTTTGGATAATAGCTATTTTTTTAGGGTCCACCTACAGTCCTTGTTACACAAAAATATCGTCACCTTGATTATTTGTAGTCGTTGTAGGCCTATCATCACCTATACCAGCTTCCTAAGCAAGTCTTAAACCTCAACTCTTCAAAACAAGCTTGAGAAAAGAGAGAAAGACATCAAAAAGAAATGTAACTATGGTTCTGCACTTTCTCTTAGCTTTTCCTGCGGGCCCGCGCCTTTTGTTCAAGATATCTGCGTACTTATAAGCTCTGTATGTAAAGAGGAGGGTGCGTACCCCAATAAAAGTCAAAAGGCACAATTTTTATCTTAAAAAAATCATCTTGGGTTGATTCTAGAGTTTTCTAGAAGGATTTGTTACATGGATTGTTCGCTCCAAGTGGTTCATGCATCCCATACAAGGAGGAACTAAT
>APFE031742360.1:174475-195334 GCA_000404065.3 Pinus taeda | reverse complement strand
ACTAGCCCAAAGGGGGTCTAGCAACAATCAAACAATGTTACACTGCAGGTTCCTAGTTGTAATTAACAAGTGGGTAAAAGAAACCTACTTGGATTCCAACACTACGTTTGTCGAAGAGATGATCCTCTCGCTCCTTCGCTTCAGCCGATCACAGTCCTCCACTATCCTCGCGGACGGACACCTGCACAAGCAAAGAGAGAACAAATACAAGCGTAAAATCTACTAAAAACAACTATGTATCAGTCAGGAAGGATACAATTTACATTAATCATTCATAGGACAAATGGAAATGGAACCATAAGAGTAGTCATCTATCTTTATTAATCAGAAAATAGAGTAAGGTACAACCGAAGTCCTGACGCTGAGTCCTTCTCTAAAGGGTCCAGCCAGCATGTCTTCCAAGCATTCACCTTTGAAGCAAATCTCCCAAGTCAAAGAGGTCTCTCTCTCACATACAAGGCAACAAGCTCATGACCTTCCTCAAGCTCAAAGCAATCCTCACACAACACACCAAATGCCTACCAAGAGCAGCACTAATGCACTAAGAATTCCTCAATCAAAGTCTATATGTTCCAAACTAAAAAAAACTAGCTGCTCATGGGCAATGGAGGAGGCTTATAAAGGAGAAGGAGTCTCCATGAATAGGTAAAGGATGAGCTTTCCCCCAAGATAAGTGGATGGTTAGTCGAACAGACATGCCAGAGAAAGGATGGCGACCTCAACAATGCTAACAGCCAAGTCTGGAGTGATCTGGAAGGTTGGTTGTTAGAACAAATTCGCCTAAACAGGATCAGCGCGGGTGATACACTGGGTTGGCGCGCTGACATCGCAGATCAACTATAGAGGAGTTCTGGTCAGTGCTCAAGAGTACAAACGGAGGGTGTGCTGTCCGTAAAATTGGACCAGCGAGAAAAGACGTGTGCTTCCGCGCTGGTATCGCATCAGTTACATTACCTCTGCCTGTCAGCGCGGTTATTTTATTAACAGACGCGATGATTCATTTAACTTAGGCAAAGAGGGTTTTTAGCCATTTTGAGGAGCATGAGTTTAGGTGAATGTGGTTTATAGCACAGTAGGGAGGCTGACATGATGGCAGTGACATTTTACTGTGTAACAGATGCCCCCTAAAGCATGAAGCCCGAGACAGTGGGAGGGGTGAAATGCTTTACAAGACTGCTGGACTGGAACACCACCGGAGAGAACCTGCAAGCGGATACAACTGGTATTTCAATTACATGGAGTCTAGGCATGGGCGCAGCCATCCAAAAGACATATAGAAGAAAGGTCTGTGGCGTGGACGCAGCCACCCGGCTGAGAAGACCATAATGATAAAAGGTATGGTCGCAGTCATCCTTAAGAGGACTCAGGTATGGTCGCAGCCATCCATCAACGAGTCATGTAATGCTGTCCCACAAAATCGCACCCTGATCCACGATGGACTAGAACCAGGGTCTTGCGCTCCATCCGAATCCGAACTAAGTACAAGTTCAAACACGTGAATATATGTGTCGAAGTCGAACGTGTGTGAACATCGCCTGATTACCAACCAATGATGAAAGCTGTTAACAGACGCGAGAGGAGCCACCAATGATGACGATGGCCCTCAAGGTACTATAGGTACAATCCACGGCATGTGAATAAATGAGCCGGTGTCGAACACCCATGGAATCATTCGATCGGAGGCCAATGATGAAAACCTCGCGTCGAACACGAAGAACCTGCCATCAAGGCATGCAGGCCCCAAGGTACCTGAAGGGAGTCTCTAGGTCACTCCTAGATAATGAGCTGAAGTCGACAGGAAGTGATCTCTATCGAAGGTGGGCCATATGTTTCCCACATCATCGACGCGAGACGGGCAGAGACAAGTTTTGTTTTGCGTGAAATATCAGAGGGAGGTTATACTTGCAGAGGTCAACTTCTCCTGAACATATCGGCGGCACACTGACGGATTTGGCAGTATTTGGGGGTCAAATGATCAGAGGTCGAAACGAAAGGACAATGAGCAGATGAGTGGCCAAATAGGATAACCCAAACCCATGGAGGCAAAAGTGAAGCGAGATGAGATGTCCCCACCCAGACACGAATGCAAACAGTGCCATGTTCAAGAGCGACACACTGCCAATGACGATGATTACGGTTCCTTTATTTCCCCCACCATTTCTGGCAAGTACCCCGATTATTTTTGGATGACAAGCTTGACGGGGATAGCATATGCTTGGAGGGTGTCATTTCGACGAAACCCGATGTCATTTTGTTTTAACGAGTTTGACAAAGGAAAAACTCGGCGCCTTTTCATGTTTTAGAGAGTTTGAAAAGACAGCTGAAAAGAAAACTTCAGGGGGGTGCTTTTTCGTACAGTTGTGTCTCTCGAGCCCGAAAAAGTATAAAACGATGCTCGAAAGAACCGCTCGATCATTACGACCGAGGAGTACTTTTCGTAAGTAGTGGCTTCGACCTGAAAAAGTAAAAAAGCGGTCAAAAGCACGTCGTTTTGGCACCAATAACGAGTGCGAAACGACAAACACCCAGCAATCTTTTTGGTTTAAACAGTCGAAAAAGAGCTTTAAAAGTGACCGCCCCTTATTCCTTTTAGACGAGCTGAGAGGAGGCTCGGCAATCTTTTCTTGTTTTGTGTCGGAAAAGAGCTTAACGACGACATTTTTGGGGATCAAGTGTATAGAAATCCACCGTGACCATGTTGGTTTCGAGGACCTGCACATGACAAATACCCGCGTAAAACCTGTTTGACACGTCGGAAAACCATAATAGAATATGCATTAAGACATAATTTAGCACATCTAGATGAGTTTATGGCAAAATTATAGTAAAAAACCCACATTTACAAAGAAATTTGACCAAATTTGGAAATTTTACTATAAATAGGAGGTTTGTAAAACCATTTTTACCATTTTACCATTGGAGCTCTAGAGGACGTGAAATTACTACAAAGTTGACGGAGCTGATTCTCCCTCATCTGGACGCTGATTTCCCGACCGCTTGTTCCAGGTAGGTTCCTCTTGCCTTGCCTTGCATTTTGATTATGTTTTTATCTGATTTGACCGTAAGATTTGGCCATTTGGCCAAAATCTTTGCGCGTTGGAACGCTCTCGGTCAGCGCGGGTTTCCCTATCGGGTCCGTGCTGACCGGGTTTTCTAACACGTAGCCCGTTCTGGGTCAACGCGGAAAACCCGTGTCCTTCCGCGCTGGCCTAGTGAAAAATACATGGGGCGGCCATTTCCAGCGCGACTGTTTTAGAAACAGTCGCGCTGGCGTCAAGACATATCAATTTTTAAAAATTAAATGCTTTCTTCCACATGCAAGTTTCTAAATGGGTCTTGGGTGCTTTTGCAGGGCACAATGGCTTTTACTTGGCAGGAGAGGGACCATGAAAACGAGGATATTGCCGCCTTTGCTGATGTCGGATGCCGCAATGCCATGCGGGCATGCGGTTTGCTCAAGTTCTTTCTTACCCCGAGGCTGAGAGCCCAACCAGACTTGTTGGAGCTGCTGATCAGGGCGTGGAACCCAATGGATGGAAAATTCACCATCCGGGGTCGAGACATTGAATTCAACTCCAGTGATATATATTTTTTGACTGGGTTGTCCCGCCGAGGTCCGGTGCCCATTCTGGAGGGGCAACGCCCTAGCGGTGAGACGCTAGACCGATTGATGGCTCGTGTCTGCCCACAGGCGGTTAAGACACGGAGTGGGAAGTGCAGTATCCCGTCGGTGGGTGTCAGTGAGAGTGCCGACATAGTTCTCCGTACTATCCTTTTCCTGGTCACGCGGGCAGCGGGGAGCTTGGCGAACCATGAGGCCTCAAAGGCCAATCTCCTACTTGCTCTGGATTGCTTAGAGCCCATGATCTTCAACTGGGCGGCTGCTGTGACGAACAACATGAAGAGGCAACTGAACAACTGTCGACGTGGAGAGTCGAAGCAGTTCGGTTACGGTTCTCTTCTACTCCCACTGATGCTCGAGCGGGTGCCGGCCCTCCGGCTGCAGACCATGGTGCTAGACCCGCCGTGCAATGCGCGGGAGACGAGGGCCACGAAGTGGTCCCGGGTCATGCCACGCAGAGGTGGTGGACTATCAGTGTCCTGGGGTCTTTGCTTCAGAGAGTGGCTAGAGAGCCAGGTTATCTTTGTCGAGGACTGGCCGTACGCCGGTGTCGACTTCCGAGGAGATCCGGATATGCCGCTGCCTGCGGGGGAGCAGTGGGACGACGGAGGTATGACACTTGATTTTTCATTTTTGTTTATATGATGTTTTTTGTATTTTTGATATACATGTCTTAATATATGCTCTTGCTATGCAGATGTTGGACCCGTGAGACCCCTCGACCTAGCTCCAGAGGCGCGAAGGGCAGATCAGGGTGCTGGCGCCTTGGCTTTGGCTCCCGCGGGAGGTGACCAGGTGGAGACGGCGATCCGCAACCTGGAGGGGTTGCTAGCAGGGATCCCTGATTATCAGGGGATCGAGGAGGTTCCCTTAGCTGCACAGGTTCATACAGTGGGTGTGGAATCCAGGATGCACCGCTTGTTGAGGCGGGTGGCACGAGCGGCGGCCGTCTACAGAGAGCATGACCCACCACAGTAGTCGCCTAGGTTTTCTTTCCACTGCTGTTATTTTTGAGAGACATATGTCTCAGATGTACTGAGAACACTTGAGACACATACATTTATTTTTTGAGCGCCTTAGTGCGTCACACGATATATATATATATACCGATTTTGGATGGATCTTGTTACATATGATGATGTTTTTATATGCTATGCAAATGTCTAATACACATGTAATCTTAATGTATCAGCTGCACAACATGCGATCCATGTATTTTTATATTTTTGACAAGCTTAAAAGCATGCACACACATGCAAACTATGCTTGGAAAAGAATTTATTTTCATATGCTTATGTTTATTCCTAGATGGATCTTTTCTTCACGTAATTATGTGTTTTATATGCTATGCGACTATTCGACACACATGTAATCTAATGTATCTACTGCATAACAAACGACCCATTGGAATGTACACGCATATATTTTATTTTTATGAAAGCTTGAAAACACACATGAGAATCATGTATGCAAAATATGCTTTGAAAAATGAAACGGGCATGCCCCCCAGCATCGTGTCTCAATCCGAGGTACATGCCCCCCAAGCTTCAGTCCATTGAAAATGGGTTGAAGGTTGACCTAATGATAATGCGCTCGAAATGCACGAGCTCACGTTTCATTGTTTTAATGAGGTTGTCATAATGGCTACGAACTATCCTCGAATGCAAGCCATTTCATTATTTTAACAAGGTTGATGCAAGAGCAAACTATCCTCGATATTCCTTGTTTCATTTTTTACGGAGCTTGACACAACACCAGGAACTATGCTCCGCCCGAACTTCATCATAATGAACAGGAAATCGGGGCTTCCAAGAGTGGCACTCCCAATGGGAGGTCAATGTCTCGGAAGTCGGGACCCAATGCCCCCAGAACACTATGCACGACAGCGGCATTGCTGGGTACAGGCATGGGAGAGGCGGCCACGTAGTTGATTTGAGGTGAGATAGGTGCAACTAGTGGCTGAGAACCAAGAGGGAAGGGCAATGGCGCCGGAGGGTCTTGTGGACGAACGAACGATAATTGGTCCATCGTCACCATTCTTCCATCGTGTGGAAATCAAACCACATGGAAAAGTGAAGAAACAAGGGCTCGTATGGCATACACATAGTCACGAACAAGTAGAAGACTGAAGTCTAAAGGGCATTGGGTAACTGAGACGTCTATATAGACAGTCTTGCCCCCCAAAGTGATAGGGAACTTTGGAAGGATCCCTAATGGTTGACTTGTTCCTCCGTCGAAAGCGGTGAGATTCGGCGCAACAGGTACAAGCGATGGGGACCCCAAAGCTCGCCAAGTAGTAACGGGCATAAGACTAACCGATGCCCCTTCATCTAACACAGTGCCAGGCAGCGCCATATGAGAGGCATAGGCGGTGACCCAGAAAGGCACATGGGATGGAAGGGGAGGGTTCGTCAAACAACTCCAATCGAAGGAGATGACCGAACTACTTGGTGGAGGAACCATATGGTTTCCCCCCTGCTCAGAAGGGACCGAATCAGAATTCTCCGGAGAGGCTGGGATGGGAAGATCATCATCGAGGTCAGGAGAATCCGACGAGACGAGGAGAACATGGGAATTTGACTCTTCCGGAACGGAGTGGATGACACTCTGTCCGACCAATGGTTGGTCTGGAACAGGCTGGGCACAGCCAGGTTTGGGAAGAGGGGCCTGGACAAGAGGAGAATGTGAAACAATCTCCTTGTCGGGAGGCGAATGACCTGCAGTTGCAGAAAGATGTTGATATCCAATGGGGAGTTGGGGTGAGGGTGCTGAGAGACTTTCCAAAAGAGCGGAGGCTTTATCCATGAGTGGACAAAGGTGAAGGGGATGATTTCCTTCACAAAGTCTGCAGGGGATTCGAATCTTCCCATTTCCCTTACCATTCCCAACTAATGAGGGAACATCGCCTTGAGCTTTAGTGGACGATGAGGGGCGGGCCGAATCACGAGACCACTCGTCTAAGATCCTGGGAATACCAGGACAATCACGAAGAAGGTGGTTCTCCTTGCATAACCGACACGGAAACTTAACCTTCCGCGAAGGAGCAGAAGGTGGCCCGAGTTCTGGTGCACTTGCGAGAACAGTCGTACTTGAAACCTCTCTCTTGGGAGACTTCTTCTTCTTGGTCTTCCTCTTCTTCTTCTTAGCCACCTGGTTACTTGAATCGAGACTTTCACCAGGCGAAGTACAAGAAGGAGACGTAGAAGTAGGTGTCGAAGGAGAGAGGTCCACCTTAGGTTCATCATGATGTTGAGCAGGTGGAGGGACTGACGAAGCATCAGCCGACATGGTAGGGACCAAAGAGGTTGAAAACAACCAAACAGGCAACCCGACTGTTAACCCTGGAAGGGATAATGTCGCCATATAAGGAGCACCAACATTCCCAAGAGGAGGGAAATGACTAGGGTTCCCGTCAGGAGGGGAACTTAGGTTGGTGAACCCAGGAAAATTTGCCATAGAAACCAAAAAGAATCCTATCCAAACTAACACACTCAAGATCTAACCAGGTAATGTTATCGTGGCCAAATGAATTTTAAGACATAGGAACCAAACTTGACCTTTTCATGTTTCAAGAGTCGAGAAAAGGACGAAAAGATGACTCTATCTACTTCGAATGTTTAATGAGCACGAAGTGACAAGACGCTCACTTACACCTTTTCTTTTAGAGAGTCTGAAAAGGATCAAAAGTGACTGCTCTGGAGATTCTAAGCAAAAGGTTTACCAAGCAACCCGTAAAACTGCTTTATACACCTTGGCAATCGTATGAGAACCAAGGACTTTACGTACTGCAGTCAATCTTCCCGAATGCTGTGTTCGGTGCGTTACGGTTCACAAGGCGGCAGACTCGGCTTCCTATGGATAAAGGATGCAATCCTAATGGAGTCTCCCCATATATACGCGACGGTACGTGGGAGCCCAATCCGTGCTAGCACTTATCGTCTCACCGTGGAGGAATCACCCAACCACTCAACGTTAAGCTACTAGGTTTAACGACGCCGGAACACGTCTCTAGCCTAGACCTCTAGATGTTTTCGTTAAGTTCCAATGCGTTTTTAGATAAATTTGGTTTATTTTACAGTTGATCTTGAATTAGGTTTGAGTTTGAGGTCCTACCGTATGATCTCTCAAAAACACCTAAATGCAACTATATGCCAAAGATCATCATTTTGTTCGATGAATTCTAGCTAGAAGAGAGTTAAGAACCTTTCAAACAAACAAAATGACTTCAAGCAATCACGCAACCTAATGCAACTAACAACAAGGAAACGAAACTTTTCTTTTGAAAACACAGAATAACGAAATGCTCTTTTCCTTTCAACTATCAATGCAAAAGATACTAGTTTGCTCTACTTTTTCAATGACATAAAAGTTCTTTCCAAATGAATTAGAGAGATAGCAACACTAAGTGAAAAAACTAAATCACTCAATGCACACACAAGGCAATTCCCAAGTCACTAAAACCAGTTTCCCAAATCGAAGGAAAACGAGGGCTTATGATTTATTGTAATCTAAGCTCAAAAGACAATGAGGAATTTCAACGGAGGAAAGCAAACCGCTTGGAACACAATCAATCACTTTCAACAATCACCAAACAATCGCGAAGACAAAAACGAAGGTGGCTGGCCAACCAAGAACACCAAATCCCGGATGGGAGGCTAGACACACCCAACCACTAGATGCCCTAGGGTTTGAGTGTGAAATCAATGGAAATAAGCGAACACCCACAGGATGAGAGTCCATGACCAGACAAACGACGGTCTAACACGCTTCAGTATTTGTAAAAGTTAAGACAAAACATAAACCAAGCAGCAAGAGCAAAAAGGAAGGCTTTGCACACACTGAAAACAAACGATAAACGAGCTCTCGTGGAACGAGGCCTCGCAAACAGGCGAGTCACAGTTCAAACAAAGTTATCAAGCCAAAAACCAAGTAGAAAAAGCAGGAGAAAGCCACAACCAAGAGGTTCAGTAGGTCAATTTGGACAAAAAGAATTTTTACAGGATCAGCGCGGGTGACCCTACAACAACAAGGCGATGACAGAAAAGTGTCTGTAGCAACTTTTCGCTGTCAGCGCGGAAGGACACGAATAAAGGGCGCTGGCCCGAAAAACCAGGTCAGCGCAACTGTCTGAATATACAAGCGCGATGACAGGGACAACAAAGAAGACAGGATGCGATGTCAGCGCAACTGTTTTAAAATAAAACGCGCTGAGGCTGAAAAGCAAATAGATTTGAACAAAACTCCCAAACCAAAACAACAGGTTTTCAAGGCAATTAAGGTAGTCCTTGGGACGAACCCAGAAACAAACCAACAGCAAGACAATCTCCAAAACTTCGACAAAGGGGCAATAATCAAAACAAAGGTGACACACAAAGAGACAGGCAAGCTCCCCAGCGGAGTCGCCAAATTGTTGGTGAGGTAAATCCCCTCTACGGATAGAGGCGATCCCTACTAGCCCAACAGGGGTCTAGCAACAATTGAACAATGCTGCACCGCAGGTTCCTAGTTGTAATTAACAAGTGGGTAAGAGCAACCTACTTGGATTCCAACGCTATGTTTGTCGAAGAGATAATCCTCTCGCTCCTTCGCTCCAGCTGATCACAATTCCCCGCTATCCTCGCGGACGAACACCTGCACAAGCAAAGAGAGGGCAAACAAGAGCATAAAATCTACTAATAACAACTATGTATCAGTCAGGAAGGATACAATTTGCATTAATCGTTCATAGGACAAATGGAAATGGAACCATAAGAGCAGTCATCTATCTTTATTAATCAGAAAATAGAGTAAGGTACAACCGAAGTCCTGACGCTGAGTCCTTCTCTAGAGGGTCCAGCCAGCATGTCTTCCAAGCATTCACCTTTGAAGCAAATCTCCCAAGTCAAAGAGGTCTCTCTCTCACATACAAGGCAACAAGCTCATGACCTTCCTCAAGCTCAACACAATCCTCACACAACACACCAAATGCCTACAAAGAGCAGCACTAAAATGCACTAAGAATTCCTCAATCAAAGTCTATATGTTCCAAACTAGCTGCTCATGGGCAATGGAGGAGGCTTATAAAGAGAAGGAGTCTCCATGAATAGGTAAAGGATGAGCTTTCCCCCAATATAAGTGGATGGTTAGTCGAACAGACATACCAGAGAAAGGATGGCGACCCCAACAATGCTAACAACCAAGTCTGGAGGGATCTGGAAGGCTGGTTGTTAGAACAAATTCGCCCAAACAGGATCAGCGCGGGTGATACACTGGGCTGGCGCGTTGACATCGCATACCAACTACAGAGGAGTCCCGGTCAGCGCTCAACAGGACAAACCGAGGGTGCGCTGTCCGTAAAATGGGACCAGCACGGAAAAGACGTGTGCTTCCACGCTGGCATTGCAACGACAACACTGACCTCCGCCTGTCAGCGCGGTTATTTTATTAACAGACGTGATGATTCATTTAAATTAGGAAAAGAGGGTTTTTTAGCCATTTTGAGGAGCATGAGTATAGGTGAATGTGGTTTATAGCACAGTAGGGAGGCTGACATGATGGCAGTGACATTTTACTGTGTAACAATGAGCAATAAACCTAAAACAACATAAGAGAACAAAAAAACACATAATCCAGAACAACAATAATCTATTTACTTATAAAGTCAAGAAATCATAAGCTATCAAGTAAATTGTGCACAAGATATAGTAAATCATCATTGATTGTATTAAAATGAATCAAGAAGAAAGCTTACAACCAAGTCTTGACGTCACAAGCCTTCTTAGAGGGTCCAGCTGGTATGTTCCTTCACGCATTCACTCTCAAGAATGGGTCTCCCAAATAGATGATATCTCTCTCTCACTCACAAGCTCTAATGCTAGGCTAAGGCACTCCACAAACTCTTACCAAACTATCAACAATTCCAAACTTATCACACTCACACCAAAGCTATCTAATCTGCTTTAATCCAACTAGAAACCTAGAACTAGCTGATCATAACAATTGTGAGTGCTTTTATAGGAGGATAAGCCTCCATGAAATGAGGGAAAGGGAGCTTATCCTCAAGGGCGGTTTCATAAAAGGAGGAACTACCATCACAGAAGAGGAAAGACAAACCAATCTGACCCAATAACCAGTTCTAGAATCACCCAGAAGGCTGAATGTTTGAACTAATTCGCCTAAGCTAGATCGTCGTAGGTCATGAACTAGGGCTTAGCGACGCCATTGCAAAGGAGCAATGCGTTTGGACCAATCGTCGCAATAAGCATATGGAAGACTTTCACCGAGCCCTAAAAATCAATCGTCACAGGAAACAAGTGTACACCTACGACGATGTCACAATGATATAGTTCATGACATGGAACCATCGTAGATTTAGTTTCATAAAAGGTGGAACTACCATCCTAGAGGAGGAAAGACAAACCAATCTAACCCAATAACCAATTCTAGAATCACCCAGAAGGATGACTGTTTGAACTAATTTACCTAATCTGGATCGTCGCAGGTCATGAACTAGGGCTTAGCGACGACATCGTAAGGGAGCAATGCATTTGGACCAATCATCGCAATAAGCTTATGGAAGACTCACGCTGAGCCCTAAAAATCGATCATCGCAGGAAACAAGTGTATAGCTGCGACAACGTAGCAACGATACAGTTCATGATAGGTAACCATCGCAGATTTGGTTTCATAAAAGACGGAAGTACCATCCCAAAGGAGGAAAGACGAACCAATCTGACCCAACAACTAGTTCTAGAATCACCTAGAAGGCCGACTGTTTGAACTAATTCACTTAATCTGAATCGTCGTAGGTGATGAACTAGGGCTTAGCGATGACATTGCAACAGAGCAATGCATTTGGACCAATCGTCACAATAAGCATCTGGAAGACTTGCGCCGAGCCCTAAAAATCAATTGTTGTAGGAAACAGGTGTACACTTGCGACGACATCACAACAATACAGTTGATGACAGGGAACTATCACATATTTTAAGGGTTTACTTGCGACGATGTAGAAACTTAGGTAAACAGGGTCAATCTTTTAGCATTAGAGAGCACTTGCTTAATCTTCTTGCATGAGTGGGAAGATATGGACATGTTTATCTGATGTATGACACAACAGAGGGACTGCGATGAGGTCAGTGACAAATTACTGTGTAACAGATGCCCCCTAAAGCATGAAGCCCGAGAGAGTGGGAGGGGTGAAATGCTTTATGAAATAATAACCGAACTGGAACACCACCACGAAGAGCCTGCAGGCACAAGTACAACTAATATCTCTGATAGTGAAATACATGTAGTCTAGGCATGGGCACAACCATCCAAAAGACATTTGAAACTTGGTCTGTGGTATGGACGCAACCACCTAGTTGATAAGACCATATATAATGATAAAGGTATGGTCACAACCATCCATGAAGACTCAGGCATGGTCATAGCCATCCAATCAAAGAGTCATGTATGTAATCATGAACCAATCCACGCAGCCCGAACAAGTGTAATCTTTGTCCAGGGTGTTGAAACCCAACCGATCATAGTAGAAGTTCTAGCATGCGAACATATGTGTTGAAGTCGAGCATGATAGAAAGTCGCTTGATTACCGGTCAATGATAGAAACCATTAACAAGAGCGAGAGAGACCACCAATAATGTCAATGGTTCTTAAGGTACTTCCAGTACAATCCACTAAGTGTGAAAAATGAGCTGAAGTCGAACACTCGTGGAATCACCCAATCAAAGACCAATGATGAAAGTCCATCATCAGGTGCGAAGAACTTTCCATTGAGGCATACAAGCTCCAAGGTACTGAAAGGGATCTCTAGATCAACCTCCTAGATAATGAGATGGCGTCAACAAGAGGCAATTTGTCACAGGAGGGCCATAATGTTTCCCCCATCAATGACGCGAGATAAGGAACAAGTGGTAGATGGTGAAACAAAGCATCAGAGGAGGAGGTAAGGGTGTGAATTATAGAAGGATTATACTTTTGAACATGTCGGTGACATGACTCCGGAATGCAGCAGCATTTTGGTACCACGGGATTGGAGGTCTGACGGAGACAACATGGATCAGATGGAATGATGAGAAATGGCAACCCAAAACCCCGAAAGGCCAATGACGATGTGACGATATCCCAACCTGACGAGAAGAAAAAGTATCGATGTTCAAGAGTGACCAACTGCTGTAGGTAACCAATGATGACTTCCAAATTTCCCCCCACCATTGCTGGCGAGTACCCCAATTATTTTTGAAAAACAAGCTTGAAGGGGATAGCATATGCTTGTGATATAAGTGAGACCTTTGAACGAATCCAACCTAGTGATAGTTTAACGAGCCCTATGGAGGAGAAGCTCGAGTCTCGTCATGATGACGAGTCCAATGTCGTTAGGGTTTAATGAGTCTGACATAGGTAAAACTTAGAGTATTTTTCATGTTTAGAGAGTTTGAAAAAGACACGGAAAAGAAAACTCCAGGGGGGTCCATTTTCGTAAATTTGTGTCCCTCGAGCTCGAAAAAGTAGAAAGCAATACTCGAGAGAACTGCTTGATCGTTACGATCAAGGAGTACTTTTCGTAATTAGTGTTCCTAATCCAAAAAAGTAAAAAAGTGATCAGAGAAATGACCTTTCATAACGAAAATTGAAGTTGAAATGACAAAAGCCTGACCATCTTTTCGTTTTTAAATGGTCGAAAAAGAGTTGAAAGCAAACTGCCATTTTTATTCTCTTTAACGAGTCAAAAAGGTAAAAATACTTGACAACCTTTTCATCTTGTATGAGTCAAAAAAGAGCTTAAAGAGGACTCATCCTAGAGGAACGAGTGGTATAAAGGGTAGTAAGTGGTTCCGAAAATGGTGGAACTGCTCAAAACATATAAAGGTCAAGACGCTGGCTAATAAAACCACTCATCACTGCGGTCCCTTAGGAAAGGACAAACAATCAAGTGAAAGCATATGATCGACCAAAGAGATGGTGGTGATGGAATGAAACAACCAAGGCTCATCTAGCAGAATTTAGCGGATAAAAACGACAATCATGAGATGTAAATCAGGTATGGGTTCATTTTTACACAAGCTTGAACCATGGAGAACTTTGCTTGGATTCGATTTCAGGTTTACACAAGCTTGAAATGAAAAACTATGCTTGTTATAAGTTCACATGCCCCCAGCATAATGACAGAAATCGAGGTACATGCCCCCTAAGCTTCATTACATGCAACTAGGTGGATGAAATGAAGGTTCACTTTCAATATCTTGGAAAGACCTTACTTGGATTTTACGAGATCTTAATCAAAGACTCGATTTGGAAAGGGAGTTGTTTCATTTTTTAATGAGGTTGACATAGTAAAAGAACTATCCTCATAACCCTTGTTTCATTTTTTAACGAGGTTGACACAAGATCAAGAACTTTCCTCATGACATTTGTTACATTTTTTAACGAGGTTGACACAACAACAAACTATCCTCAGAACACCTTGATTCATTGTTTAACGAGCTTGACACAAGATCAGGAACTGTGCTCACTTATGCCTGGTTTCATTTGTTAATGAGGTTGAGATGGGAACAAAACTATCCTTGTCCTTGCTTCATTTTTTAATGAGATCGACACAAGATCAGAACTATCCACACAAATCTTGTTCATAGGCCGTACGAAAACATGGCTCCCAAGAAATCTTCACCACACGAAAGAAGCACGCTTTGGGAGGACACATGTCATTAGACACCAATGACAGATCAAGTTCCAATGCCCCCGGTACATGATGTATGAGACCATGTGCATGATCATCAGCAGAGGTGGAGACGAAATGGGTAGCCACATAATTGACTTGTGGCAAGGGAGGTACTGCTTGCAGATAATAACTGATGGGGGATGATGGTGGTACAAGAGGCACTGGGTGACTAAAGAATGAAAATTGATCAATAGTCACCATTCTTCCATCGTGCGGAAAACAAACCACACGGAAAAGTGAATAAACAAGAGCTCCCACGGCATAGATATAATCACGGCGAAGGAGAAGATTGAAATCTAAAACACCTTGGAAAACCATCACGTCTATATAGACAGTTTTGCCTCCCAAAGTAACAAGGAACTTCGAAAGGATCCCTAAAGGTTGACTAGTTCCTTCGTCAAATGCCAACAGATTCTGAGTGACCGGCACAAGCTGTGGGGAGCCCAAAGCTTGCCAAGTAGTGAAAGGCATGAGGCTAACCGACGCACCTTCATCTAAGATAGTGCTAGGTATTGGCTTAATATAGGCATGTAATGTAATCTTGATCCGGATTTAAACAAGAACGCAACAAATTACAGAGATAACCATATACACACATTTGCAGCGGAAATAATACTTCTTTTCATTAATGGAAAATACTAAAATATGCTTATAGTCAGAAATGGAAATAAACTAGCTAGGGCGATGGTAGCTTATCTCTGAGAAGAGATGTGATGGCTACATGCCTCTGAACTGACTTACAATGAGGCTCGAAGGCCTATTTATTGTTGAGAAACAATGAAAAACCCTTAACATTCCAAAACCTAACCCTAGGAGATGAAACGCCAAACTGTGGGGCCCGTTTGGGGGTAAGTTGGTACATCAACTTCCCGGGGTCGTAACTTTAGCATATGATCTCCGTTTGACGCGTACAATAGCTCATTAGAAAGATCTATTCGAGCACTATCATTGTTGGAACGGCAACATTGGTCCATGTTCCATGACCCGTGTTGCCCCTGGATTCCCAAAAAACATCGTTTAGGGCCTCAAAACGGCTCCGGAAGTTCAGGACCCGAAAAACTGCTAAAAATAGTAAGTTGTGCTACAATTAAGGAAACTGAAAATGCTGAGAAAGACAACGGTGGGGGTCCAGGTGGACTTGGCAGGTGGCCACCAATATCCACCTGGATCAATATCTCTCCTTAAAAAACTCTAAAAAGAAACCCCAGCCATAAATCTTGCTAATATTATTTAATTAGTAGGCAAATTCCCAAGTTTTGTATACCGAGAAGCTGCAGTCGAGTTAACTGCACTTGTCACTACAGATGAACTTGAAGGGACATTAAAATGGTTCAACAAAGACAAAAGCCCTGGCCTAGATGGGTGGACTATCGAATTATATATAGCCTTTAATGACCTCATCTGGAGTCATCTCATTAATTTAGTTGAAGAATGCAAGATCACAGGTAAAATTTATGAGGCCGTCAATTCTACCTTCATTGCATTTATACCTAAATCTGACTCCCCTTCATCCTTCCATGATTTTCAACCAATCTCTCTCTACAATACCCTTTACAAAATCATCGCAAATATCACTGCAAATCGGCTCCGCCCCATACTCTCCCACCATATCTCTCCAGAGCAATTTAATTTCCTTCAAGATTGCCAGATTCATGAGGCCATAGGTACTGCACAGGAAGCCATTCACTCTATCAAACTAAAAAATATAAAAAGCATCATCCTTAAGATTGACCTTACAAAGGCTTTCGACTGTGTTAGCTGGCTTTTCATTAAGATTATTCTAATCCATCTAGGTTTCCTAGTTGCTTTCATAGAATGGACCATGTGCTGCATCAATTCAACATCCTTTAGTGTACTCATAAATGGATCTGCTTCCCATTTCTTCCATGCCGAATAGGGTGTCCATCAAGGATTCCCTCTTTCTCCCCTTCTATTCTTGATAGTGATGGAGGGGCTCAGTAGGCTCATTGAAACTGCAAAAATGGAAGGCTGACTCAAAGGATTGAAAATGAGTGAACTATGTCACCTTACTCACCTCCTTTTTGTTGATGATGTTTTGATATTTTTGGATGGAAGCATTAGGAACTCTACCACCTTCCATGACATCATTACTCTCTTTGAAAAGCTACTCATATGGTCGCAAATCAATCAAAGTCTACTATCACTCTGACACACAACTCCCCTTTGGAGGACAGAACCATCCTCCATTTCTTTCATTATCAACTGCATAATCTCAAGGATGGCCTGAAATACTTGGGGTTCTAGATCAAACCCCATAGCTACCAGATTGCTGACTAGATCTAGTTAATGATCAAAATTGAGAAGAGACTGAAAATTTGGAATCATAGATTTCAATCCAGAGTAGGGCGCCTTGTCTTTATAAACTCTGTGCTGGAAGCCACACCTGTATACTGGATGTCACTTGCCTGGATCCCTTGGGGAATACTCGGTTGTATTCGGCAGATATGATACATATATCTATGGAATGGACAAAAAGAAGGAAAAATGTTTGCTTGGGTGAGCTGGAAGAAAATTGCCTTAATAAAAGAATGTGGGGGATGGGGACTAAAGGACCTATATGTTTTTTCACAAGCCCTTCCAGCCAAGATGAGTTGAACACTCCTCACTACACAGGATCTTTGGACTAGTGTTACATACCATAAATGCATCTGACCGCAACAAATCTTGGACTGGGTTCACTACCAGCTTGGCCACGATTGGGCATCTCTATAGTTTGGAAAACAACTCTACAAAGTATGCCTTATATCAGATCTGCTCTATCTTGGCACATAAATGATGGCAACTCAATGTACATTGGTATTGATTAATGGATTGTGGGGCGGGGAGGGACAATTACCAGCTGCCACCTGACCTGATTCAATATTTTCAACATAGGAACATCAAAGTGATCGCACAAATTATTGATCGAGAACACAGTACTGTTTTCAACCAGAAAAGGGGTCACCACAAGAAGCGAGTATTCCTATATAGTGGTAAGAGACCTAGAAAATGTACCTAAATGCCTTCACTAAAGCTCATGTTCGTATAGAAAACGACCCAGACAAACTTGTATGGATACAAGATGAGCATGCGAAATATATTCCAAAACTTGGATACATGTCCCTCCTCTCGGACCACAAACCAGAGAACACAAAAGAATGGTGGCAACAGATTTGGAAGCTGAAAACACCCTCGTGGGATTGATTATTCATACGGAGTGTTCTCAGCAATAAAACTCCCATAAGAGACTCCCTCTTGCACAGATCCATATATGGTCTGAATTGGTGTGTATTATGTGAACAAGACTCTAAATCAAATGAGCATATGTTCATGCTCTGTCCTATAGTCGTCCAACACTGGCAAGCTATTACTCAGAAGATCTCCATTAAGAATACATGACAGGGTCCCTCAATTCTACAAGCCTAGAACAATTGGACCACAGCGCACGAGGGCTTTAAAAAACAATGTCTTCCCCTCATCCTCTGTTGGACTATGTGGCTCACCTGGAATGACATCATATTTAATGAAGCAACTGCCCGTTGGTCTCTTAACATGGCAAAGGTTGTGGCAACCTATCATGATATCCTAGAAGTTGAAAACTCCCACTATCGTTGAACTACTGCCCCCACACGAATTGAAAAAACTAGGCCATGGGCGTTTTTCAATGGAGTAGCTCAAATCCATGGATGTGGAGGGGGCTTCATTTTGTATATTTTGGAACAACACTTTTACAAGGTCCAAATGGGATTGGGGGAGGGGATAAACAATTATGTCAAGCTAGTTACCCTTAGACATCTGTTGCACTTTGCATTAGCTCATGATTGCTCTACCATTGAGATTCTCGGGGATTCAAAAATCATTATCAACTAGTTAAACAATAAAAATCAATGTCATGCTATTTCAGTTTGAAATATATTAGATGAAGTCATCACCTACAAAGCAATTTTTAACTCAATCTCTTGTCATCATATATACAGGGAATATAACGAAGGTGTTGACAGGCTTTACAAGGAGGCCACGCTACTACCTTGAGGCTTGTGGATGATCTCGAAACAAATGGGTGCAAAACATTATCAATACCATCACCGCCCCTATATAGATCAGGAGTATCATAGGGTGGAAAGGATGTAAAATTTTTTGCTGCTTATCTTTGGTTTATTCTTATAAAACTATGTATATTTTTTATCATATAGGAAAAACAGACTGAATACCTCTCTGCGAGGACAATATGTATAGGTAAATTTTATCAAACAATTCCATAGTGAATGGCTTATGCCAACTTTTTTCTAATATGTTTTTGGAAATGGTTGGGGGCCAACAGACTTACATATGCCTTGGGCATCTATTACATGTAATTTTTCCACATAATGAAAGATTACGATTTTTCCATTGGAAAAACGAATTAACCAGCTAATGGATAAATCAACCCAGTGAGTGGACATATTTGACAAAATCTAGACCCAAAATGTAATTTAAATGAGCATGAGAAGAAGCATTTCTATCCACTCGTAAAATCCAATTTAGGTATTTCTAAGAAAGGGAAGGATAAATTTTCAGGTTCATACTTCATGAACCAAGTGAAGTGAAGTCGAGCTAAAGTCTTTTTTTTGTGGGAAGGAATTTTGAGGGAATTTTGAGAAGCGATTTTGGCACTCTTTATGATGGATTTTTTCTTGGTTACAAGGGAAGTTGCAGAGTTATTGTATAGGCCAAGTTTCAAGTATATTGAAGGCTAGTTTTAGCCTCGTTGAAGGATTAAATTGAATCATATTGAGGTTAAATTTCAAGATTGTTTTGGGGGTCAAATCCTAGTCTTTGAAGGTCGAGTCTCGAAGTTTTGAAGGCCAAATTCATGTTTGGTTTGAGGGCCAAGTTTTGGTGGATTGAAATATGAGTTCATGTTTAATTCGAAGATTTGTTTCTAGTGTTTTGAAGGGCAAGTTCAAGTCTAGTTTGTTGCTGAAGTTGTAATCCTAGTATAGACTAAGTTATGGTCTGATTCTTGAGGTGTTCGAGCTCTGTTATTGTAAGGATATTTGGAGGTTGAGTTTGGTTGGCTTGGGTAGTGTTAAAGAAGTTGTTAGATGAAGTAATTTTTATATTATGTTGATAATAGGATCAAGAGCTATTATGGACAGATGTGTGGTACGAATTAGTGTAGATCCATCTTAATCATAGATCTAGCAAGAATTGAGAGGGATAAAATCTCTTGAGGTGCAAACATCTTTTTGAGTGCAAACCTTGAATAAAATTTTGTACATCGACGAATTTTATCCCTTCATATATGTTTATATATGTATGTATGTATGTATGTATGTATGTATGTAATGGATTCAATGTCTTCAAAATTTACTTGGTCATAAAATAGTGAGAATGATTAAAAGAAATTAACCCGAAAAGCCTTTTTGTTTTCAATTTATTTATATAATGTATCTATAGTTTTTTTTCAATTACTTTTGATTACTTTATTTCTCTATAAAGTTGATATAATATTATGTTATCGCATATGGACATAGAAATATTTTATTTATGGTTTAGAGAGAGCGAAATATTTTTACCACTTCACCTTAGTATGGCCATGAGAGTTACATTATTGGAATGTTTTATAGTAGTTTCAATTAAACAAACCAACAGGTAATATTATTAATGATTTTTCTAAGAATATCTATATATATATATATATATATATATATATAATTTAATTTAAAAAGGGAACACGTTTCAACTCCAAGTTGAACATGAATGGAATTACTCATTTCCCTCATAATGAGTTGTAGAACGCATAGATCTGTCTTAAGTATGAATCTAACATGAGCCAAGAGGGATCAAATTTCTCCACGTGCAAACTTTTTATAGTGCAAAATACAATGTGTAATTTTTTGTTGTTCTAATTGTATTTTTGAATGCTATAGAGTATATATAGGACTGAAATAAAATATTTTACATAACATGTGCATCAAACATTAAAATTAAAATAGTTTTTTATTGTTAATGTATTTTTAAGTATATGCCAATACTAATTTGTATTAGAATATTTTGTTGATAACCGACATTGAATATTTTATTATATACAACAATGAATATTTTATTATATACAACATTAAAATATTTCATTTTAACAATTTTTTCTATTAGATAATTATATAAAGTTGTCACAACTAAATTAGTTAACAAAGATCTTCAAATATTTTATTTAAATCTCTTGTTGAAATATTTTTGAAAAGTATAAGGTTTAAATATCTTACTCAAACTTCTAATTACTTTACAACATATTCATTTTTATATAGTAGAAATTATTATTCTATTTAGAAAATAATTTTTTTTGTATTTTGAATGGAATGATAGACATACATACACACCCCCTCATATTGGGTTGTGGAATGGGCTTATGATCCTCTTGGCTCAACGAGTCAATTGATTCAATAAGGAAATTATGGACACGTTTTTTGTATCGTAGGAGATCGAGTCTATTTGGCTAAGGCAATGTTAAGGGTATTGTTAGTTGAAGTAGTTGTGATGTTAAGGTGATGATAGG
>APFE031742360.1:22380-174148 GCA_000404065.3 Pinus taeda | reverse complement strand
ATGTAATTATTTGGGTTTCATAATCTATGTGCATCCAATGTTTTGAAAGATAAAAATAGTTAATAATAATGAAATATTAATTTACCCCTTCTAATATTTCCAACAAGTTTTGTTTTCCGAAAGAAAAGTCAATAGATCTTTACAAATATGTCCATGTGAGTGACATGATGGGAAGTTACATTCATTCTAATAATGGCATCTAGATATCTTCTTAAAGTCATAATGTATGGAAAAATAAAGATGGGAGAAATCATTAGACTCCAAGTCTATAACAAATTTACTAAATTTTATGATGAAAATATTCACTTTTGTTTTGTATAAGTTATTAGCGAGTGAATAAATTTGATCAATATAATGAATATTAAGTTTAAAAGGTGGCCATGATAGAAGATGACTCTGTAATCTTGTTTTGTATTTTCCAAGAAGTTGACATCATAATTATTAGATATAAATCAATGTCACATACAAAACACTTTGTTCGAGGTTATTGTAACTTCAAAAGAGCTAAAGTTACAATTGGTTGAAAAAGAAGTCAAAGAATCTTAGAACTATATTGAAAATTTTAACATACATCTAATTAATAAAAGATTTCTATTAAGAAACGATGCTTCAGCCATGAAGAAAGTACTCACTAAGGACATCAAAAAACCAGGAGAAGCAAAGTTTGCAAGATGTCAGGCCCTATTTTCAAACTTTGATTTTGACATAGAGCACATAAAGGCGCCATAAATTGTATTCCTAATTTCGTTACTAGAGAAAATATCCAAGAGCAAACACATCTTATGGTGATTGTCACACAATGGGATGTGCAGCGAAATCATCAAACATTCCAAAAAATCCCAGACTCTATGAGGTCTCAAGACTATACAGATATTTCAAAACCAACCTAGCAACTCAAAAACACACAAGTACTAGATGAAAATCTCCAACCTCATAAAGATCTATAGCACCTAGTTTCATAAAAGAAGATACATCCCAAGTCTAGTAGATGGATTCCTGACATGGTATTCACAAATTATAGCAGATTGGCAGAAACAACACAGGAAGCATTAAATATTCATTTTAAAGATTTAATCAAACTTTGGTAGGAAGAAAATCATAAGCTAAACATCTACCGCAAATATTTTTTGATAAACCGAGGGAGGGATCCATTATTTAATTTAAGATTGATGTGGCCCCATCACATCTTAGAGTTTATTTTCCCTAGTACCATCTTTGATTTCTCTCGATATAAAAAACTATGGTGGCATCTCCTTTGTAAAGATAATCTAGGCGACTTATTATACATTACTCAAATTTGGGTTTATGTTTCTTACCCAACTTCATCACTGCCTAGACTGGTTAAAAGAATGGTGGAAAATGTTTGGCCTTAGCAAAATTTCCATGGACCCTATTCATTTTGAATCCAGATACCAGATGGAGTGTGAAGAATGCAAAGGAGGAGACTTCTTTCATCTACCTTATATAGTTGTTTATGATCTCACAAATATTCATATAATGAAATCCTCCTAGATAGCATGGCCAAACATCGTCAATGGGCAGTAGTGACAAAGATCAAACATCAAATTGTCTTAAGGAAACCCATGATTGTTTGTAGAATCTTTACTAAAGCATGGGACACTTGCTTATATCCTAAACAAATATTATTCGGTGCAATTATGTTGGTATCTTAATCAATGTAATTATATTAATTCCTCGTGGGCCTTGCATGACAAAGGTATCCACTTTGTCAACAGTCTATAATGTCTAGACACCTGAAAATGAGTGTGAATGGTACCCTGGGATTTCGATAAAATCTCCACTATATACATAATAAACTAGTATCATGGGATTCTGACAAGAATCTCAACTATGTAAATGATATGATATTTTATGTCCCCATTCTATTCACTTTGAGGACGATTCCTTATCTAGAAACATTTGACTGGACAATTTACTGAGGCCCAAAGCACTTCATAGACTACTGGTGAGGTTTGACCCACATCTCATCAAATCTAAAATAAAGATATAAGTCGGTTTCAAAGGTCCCGCTCAAGATGCCTTTAGTCTCCTCAACTTTCTTATAAATAAGGGAGAACTTACTCATTTGAGGCATCGAGAGTTGGATTTCAGGAGTCATTGAGTCAAGAATCATCCATGCATTGCATTTGCGTCTCAAAGATGATCTGCATCTACATCTCAAAGACGATCTACATCTGTGTCTCAAAGAGTCAGTAATGTCTAGCTTCCCGAGTGGTTCTATAAACTCTAGTTTATCAAAAAAATGGAAGCAGGAAGAAGATTTGTCTCTTTTAGAGAAATGGAAGAAAAAGAACCAAATAAAGGTGATATAGATATTCAAAATATTTTTGATAAATATTATTCTTCAATTATAAATAATGTTGAGTTAGAAATAATAGAAAACCATCATTCTTCATGCTGGAAGCTCCCCTCGATTATTCCATCCAATGTATATTATGATCTGTCAATGTTTCATCTAAAATCCATTACCCGAGTATTCGTAAAAGAATGTGTCAGAAAAGTACAAGATAATATTGACTCAATCTAGAAAATCCCATTATTATATCCAAAAGATCTACAAAAAGAGGGCCAAAAACATAATACATCTTATATCCATCTTGGATGTATAAGAGTTGGAATTTCTGCCTTAACCCACAGAGGGTTAAATACTTTTGCTTTGGCCACCATTTGGGATTTAACACAATAAATATATTGATTCCATCCTTGGAAGGATTGTTGCTCATCTTTGAAATGGCCCTGTATGGTTTGATTTCTATCCAAATTTTTTAGTTTAAGTTTTTGATGAGAACATCAAAGACATTCTACATCTGTAGATCAAAACATCTGGTTATGACATGAAGAAGAAAAAAAATAATATTTATATCCATACCAGAGGGTGCTTTCATCATACCAACACACTCTATCATGTAGTCTTACACTCTCCCAGTCAAGAGTTCAAGTCAATTGTGGTAGTCCTTATAGATGCCCATAACCAAAAAATAGAGCATCAAATGGTCAAATGGGAAGAGTTGAGTTTCCCTTAAAATTGGGTAGTAAATATCCTAAAGACCCCAAAATTTCAGAATATAACATTTGCACAAATCAAAGAATATTCTTGATCTATAGTCTTATCTTTTCCTAGAAGATTTTTTATTCCAAGAAGTCGATTACCCAAAGCATTAGAAGAATATAAAAAATTTCATACCATTTCCTGTGAAGCATCTAAAGCAACATCCTCTTATGATTATACAAATTATATTCATATTGAGTTGTTTGAGCTAGTCCAAGTCTTGAATTTTTATGAGTTAGTAGTTAAATGCTTTGCTTGTCAATATATGGTCAGTATGAAATCTCTTGTACATCTGAACATCCATCAAAACCATCTAGGTCTTGTGGTTCTAAGGTGGGGGGCTCTATCTAATTAGATATAACTTATGCCACTATTCCCACTTTTGGAGGCAAAGAAAGGAGGTTGTACAGAGAGTCTAGATTTGTAAAAACTGTGACCTCAACTAAAGGTTGTAAAAATTCTCCAATGTATAGAAAAGAAAGTCACCTCTTCTGCTTGTTCCTAGAAGAATATGAGACCATCTTATAAGAAACGCAAGTACATCTAACCATGCAGTTAGACGACAACACACAAATGAAAATAATGTATGGAAATTATACTTTGATGGAGCGAATTCCAAAGAGGGAAATGGAGCAGGAGTATTGTTGGTAAGTCATGAGGGAAGCTTGATACCTCTCTCATTCGAGCCGGACTTTGAGGAAACCAACAACATGGCAGAGTATGAAGCATCTCTCCTTGGGCTACAAACATCAAGGAATATGAAAATTAAATGCTTAACTGTGCATGGAGACTCTAGGGAGTAGATCCGAAATCAGTGCCAGGCTAAACACCCCAGATTGAGGACTTACCAGAATGACCTATGGGATTTAATTGATAACTTCTTCCTTGCCTTTAATATCCAATGTCTACCTAGAGAAGGAAATAGAATAGCTGACTCCCTTGCTGTAGCAACAAGAAATTTCAAATCTCCTCAAATCTGCTTCTTAGGTACGAGGTGGAGGTCAGGCATAGACCCTCTATACCTGATAATGTCAAACACTGGCAAGTATTAGAGGAAAATGAGAAGATAAAATTATTTATAGAAGTAGTTGGGGAGTTCACTAGCTCAAATATTAATCAAGGAGAGGAAAAAGAGGCAGATCAAGAACCAACTTCATGGGAAGACATAGTTGTTGGACAAAAAATTCTACAACTGGAAGGGAATACTATTCCTCGTGGGCTAGTTCCCTGGAAATATTATTTAATAAGAATGATGTAGCCTCCAAACCAATGGCTTTGAAGATGGACAAACAAGTAGAAGATTGCGATATCGGCTCAAAAGATGAACCCCAAATGGTCAGACTATCAAAAGGAATCCCAACACAATATAAACATAGGTATTTAAATCTCTTCAAAACCTATAAGGATGTTTTTGTTGGTCTTATTAGGATTTAAAATCATTTGATACTAACATCATACACCATAAGATTCCTTTAAAGAGTTGAGTAAAACCATGCAAGTAGAATCTTAGGAAGATTAATCCACTCTTACTACTGTCTATTGAAAAACAAGTGTGGAAACTTCTACAGGCTAAAATCATAGTGCCTTTAAGGCACTAAGAGTGGGTGGCCAACCTAGTCCCAATACAAAAGAAGAATGGAGAAATAATATTATGTGTAGATTTTCGTAACCTTAACAGACATATGTGAGAGACAATTACCTACTGCCCAAGATAGATTACATATTACAGAAGGTGGTTGGACCAGTTAGAAATTCCATGATGGATGGGTTCTCTGCTTACAACCATGTGGTAGTCCACCCTAATGATTAGAAGAAGACTGATTTCACCACCCCTTAGGTAACTTTCATGTATGCTCACATGCCTTGCGGTCTTATCAATGCAGGGGCCACCTTGCAGAGAGCTATGGATATAGATTTTGTAGTAAAGCAAGACACGTTCGTAGTGATATATTTGGAGGATACTACAATCTTCTCTATGAATGATGAAGAGCACATCCTCCACCTGAAGCTCACCTTTGATAAATGCAGGAGATATGGACTATCTTTGAATCCCAAGAAATCTCAGTTTTACTTGAGTGAGGGGAAGCTACTAGGACATATAGTAGCACAAGAAGGAGTGAAAATTGATCCCAAGCGAGTCAAAGCTATCAATCACATTCCTCTACCAAAAAATAAGAAAGAGGTCCAAGTCTTTTTGGGGAGAATCAATTTCTTGAGAAGGTTCATACCTAACTATGTAGAAATAGTGAAGGGTATTACAAATATGCTTAAAAATGAAAATGAAGTCAAATGGAGCCCTACCTCTCAAGATTCTTTCACTAGAATTAAAGAAGCTTTTGCTGAAGCACTAATACTAGTCAACCCTGGCTACTCAAAACCATTCTATATCTTTCTTTTGCTTCTCCACATACTATTTTTGCAGTTTTGCTACATAAGAAGAACGATGGTTATGGGCATCCCATTGCCTTCTTAATCCAAGTCCTGAGGGATTCTGAGTTGAAATATAACATCTTGGAATAACAAGCATATGCACCAGTCAAAGCTTTGAAGGCATTTTGAGTGTATGTGCTACAGTCAGAAATCACAACATTTGCCCCAATGTCAGCACTCAACGACATCCTTGTGCAAGGAGACAGTGAAGGAAAAAGGGGTAGGTGGATAGTAAAGATACATGAATATGATCTAGACATAAAGCCTACTAAGCTCATAAAAGGCCAGTGGTTGGTCAAGATTTTATCATAATCTAATTGCCAAGATTTAGGAATAAACCTCATAACAGAGGAAGGCATAATAGAATTTCAGCACAACACGCTTAAAACATCAAAGTAAGAGATTTGTGCTAAATAGGAGGGGTCACCCTGGAATAAGAATATCATCCATTATCTCTTGTTCCTAGGTGGCCACTAAGGTTGGACAAATCTAAATACAGGACTTTGAGACTGCAAGCTCAAAAGTATATCATATCCAATGGTCAACTCTACTAGAAGGACCTGACAAGAGTTTTGTTGTTATGTTTTGTAGAAGGAAAAGCTCATAAAGTGACTGAGGAATTCCATGGAGGATTTTGTGGAGGTCACTACAACTAGAAGACCACAACTCACAAAGTCCTCAAGACATGATTCTACTGGCCTACACCATTTTGAAATGTTCATCTACAAGTTAGGTCATGTCAGATGTTACAAGTCTTTGATGAGAGACAAAATATTTCTCCTTTTCCCCTAATCCTAGTGCATGCGGAAGAACCCTTAAGATAGTGGTAACTATACTTCATAGGATAGATAAACCCACCTTCCAGTGGCTAACATTAGTGGATATTAACGACCACAGATTATTTCACCAAGTGGGTAGAGGCCATCCTAGCTAGAAATTCTACAGATTTAGCGCTAATCAAGTTAATGGAGAAGAAAATATCAGCTCATTTTGGTTTTCCTATCAAAATTATCGCTAACAATGCTCAAGTCTTCAAATTTGCAAAATTCACCAACTTCTATCGGAAAATAAATATCATCATCGGGCACTCCTCTACCTACTGTCCTCAAGGAAATAGTTTAGCTGAGTCCTCAAACAAAACCATGGTGAGAGTGTTGAAGAATACCATCACCGAGAATCAGAGAAACTGGGACACCCAATTGAATTTTTCCCTTTGGGCCAATCGAATGACTCCTAGATGTTCTAGTGGAAAATTGCCTTTCAATCTACTATATGGTAAGGCTATAGTCCTCCCAATCTAATTAGCAATTCCAGTGGTAAAGTTACAACAAGAAGCTGAGGACGAGCCAAGTGCTTTGACACGAAGGATAAACCGATTGGTTGAGCTTCGTGAAATAGGGAACAAGAGGGGACTAAATTGGAAAATTACCAACAAAAGATGAAATCTCTATTTGACAAAAAGGCCAAGGATCGACCTCTTCAGCCAGGGGATTTAGTTCTCCGATGGGATGTCTGACAAGAAGAAAAGCGTAAACATGCAAATTTTGATTCACTTTGGTTCCACCTTTTCAAAATTTCAAAGGCAAAAGGAAATAATACACAACTACTCGAAAATCTAGAAGGCTAATAATTGGAGCTGCCAGTAAATGGTCAGTTCTTTGAACTCTATTTCTAGAGTTAAAGGTACCCATCTTGCACTCATTGTAAATACTGATGCGTACATTGTAATTATCATATGAAATTTCCAGTTTTCTATTTAAAATTTCACTTTCACAAAATTTTCACTTCCTTAAAAAGACTCCATGCCAAAAAACAAAAGTTCATAGAATGTAGGTTCTCGATGCATTGCAATCCAATGCCCCATCTCCAGGTGGAGCCAATGTTGTGACTCAGTGCCAAATCTGTTTTCATTAGTCCTAAGTGAAAAAGATTAGTGATGTTTGAATCCATATTCCAAGCCATTGAAGCTATCATAGCTAAATCTATCCCTGTCCATTGGATAGTCCTCAAAATAAGCTTTCCAATGGTATATGGAACTCCTCAAGTGGACCCCAAAATCAGAAGATATGGCCTATTGAAGATGGCGGTATTGTAACCCTTGAAAGGAGTAAGGAATTGCAAATCGGTGATCGAAGGTCCTGGTAGCGATGAGGCAATCAGATTTTTTGTGTAAGACACATGATTAAAAATTGTTGATATCACAAATCGAAGATCGGTAGGTCCAGGCAGCGACAAGGCAATCAGAGGTTTGGGGTAAAACCAATGATTGGCGGGTCTAGGCATATCGACGATCATGAATCCAACAAACCACCCTTAAGAAGCTGTGGGAGGAATATGTTGATGGTTTTAAATGGTCAGGAAGACTGAAAACAATTTAACAAAGGTTTGTAGCTAAAAACCAAGGGCAAGCAGACCCTTTTTCTCTCCTTCAGGTGGCCACATGATAGAGCTCTATTGGAGCTGATAAAGACATGGTGGCGCTTATGTCAATGTGATATGGCAATACAAGAGGACAGGTGGCATGTTGATATGGAATTTTGAAGGTCCTATGGAGGAATATGACAGTGACATGTGTCACCACTCAGGAAGTGACATGTGGTAGTGATGATGTCACCAATCAACAATCGTCAATCAGTGAAATGAGGCATCATTTTGTAGTGAAACCTCCAATTGTGATCATGGGATAAAGGGAGATCTAATAAGTGGGTTGGCCCATGGTCACATAAAGAACAGAAGAACCAAGGGCTAAGCGTAGAAGGTGGTTGGTGATTGGTGGGTCCAGGCATATCGGTGGGTCCAACGGACCACTCTTAAGAAGTTGCAGGAGGAATATGTTGATGGTGTTAAAATGCCGGGAGGGCCGAAAACAATTTAACAAAGGATTGTACTGAAAAACCAAAGGTAGGTTGATTCCTTCTCTCTCCTCCAAGGGACCACATGGCAGAGCACTATTGGAGCCGATAAAGACATAGTGGTGCTGAGTTCACCATGACATGGCATTATGGAGGACATGTGGCATGATGATCTGGCATTTTGAAGGTCCTATGGGGGCATATCCAAGTGACACATGTCACCACTTAATAAGTGACACATGGTAGTGATGACATTACCAATCGAAAATTAGAGATTGGTGAAATGAGGCATCATTTCATAGTGAAACCTCCGATTGTGATCATTTGATAAAGGGGCTCCGAAAAGGGGACTAGCCCACAGTCACATAAAGAACCAAAGAACCAAGAGTTAAGGATAGAAGGTGGTTGGTGTTCATCAATAGATTAAACTTGAGATCACATCACTCCAAGTAATGTCCCTAAGTGAAAGTCACCAATAAGAAACATCTGATATAAAGGCCAAGCCCCAGGTCACAACCCTCGGTCCTATGATGTAGAAACATTAAAAGGGGCTAACTGTAGAGGGCCAAAGAAGATTGATGTTTGTAGTTTATCAAGCCTATTTAGTTTTAAATCCCCTGATCTCTAAGCTCTGATACACTTGTATTAACTGTGTAATAGGGCATGTATGGCTCTGATAATGTTCTGCGGGAAGTTAAGGAGACAGATGAGTTCCCAGTAGTGTTCAAAATGTCTTGTTACTATCATGGATGATCGCTCTTGCTTCCTATAAGTGAAGAAGAAAAACTGTTAAGACTAAAAGCGACAAGGAACTGGTTGAGAGAGCATGACACCTAATGTAACAGAAATTTGGTTGGGATTTTTGCAACAAAGAGAGTGCCATGGAGATATTTCTACAAGATGATCATTTCAGTTCACTTGTTAATTTTGTTTTGTTGTTTTTTATTGATATGGTTATTCTATTTTGTTTTTTTGTAAATTTGTCTACTCCTATTTTTATACAAAAAGTTTACAGCGAGGTAGGCCTCAAAAATCTCTCCATATAGACTATGGATTTAGCAGTGCACTTACGTTGGAGGGCAAAACTTCCCTTTGAATTGACTTGACCAACAAATAACCAGGAACAGACCGACAGACTATTGGTAGTTGGCTCATCCCATCTATACCAAAAACTACCCAGAAAGTATTACAAACAGAGGTAGAACTTTGTTGAGTCCAAGCATGGACGGAATTGGAAACAGAATTTAACCTGAACATAGCTAAGCAAGACAATAACCTTATCAAAACCACCAAGTGATGAAGGCAGAGACCTGAATCCAACGAGTGTACATCAGTGAGCAACGGAGGCAGCCGTCTGTTACCTTGGCTCGACCAAAAAGACTTGAAGGCGAGCTCATACGTCCACAGAGGTAGAAGGTTGCTCCTCAACGATCCTACACCCATATTGGTCTGAGGCACTAGAGTCTGAATGCAGAACAACATCTTTAACTAGCTCTCTTGGACTCGCAACTGCACCAGAGGTCTTCGCAGGCTGAATTCCTTGACAATGGACATGAGATGGCTACCTAAGCTCCGAAGAGGCTCCAGGTTGAGCCGAATTATCGCATTTTTCAATCTTGACGGACACAATATAGGTGGAATTGTCCAGGGTACAGTGGATATGAAAGCAGGTGGAGGGATGAGTGTTGTGCGCACAGGCCGGAGCACGAGCCCTCCCTCTGCCCCTTCCCCTGCCTCTCCTTCTAGTTGGGGATTCAATTTCTTCGGAGGAGGTGTCCATGGTATTGGAGGAGCGCTGTTGGACAACCCTCCCTCTAGAACCACCCCGAGACCCTCCCATTCTACTGATGAGACGGAGCCGTTCACGCGGCATGTTGAAATCCCAGTTGAGGTGACGCTGGAGCCAGGAAAGCACCGAGAGCGGAGTCTCAATGAACCAAGAGGGCGCAGAGAGCCGAGGCAGAGTGAGCTAAGGCACACTGAGCCAAGAAGGGACAACGAACAAAGGCGCAGTGAGCAAAGGCACCGAGAGCCACAGAGGAGAGGCGATAGAAGCACAAAGGGGCGTAGTGAGTGAAGGCATAGAGAGCCACAGTGGAATAGCAATAGAAGCACCGAGGGGTGAGGAAACGAAACTCAGGGAGCGACCACGACAAAAGGGAGAGCCAAAGCTGGTAAGCCTATGGTAGAGGACGAGACTTCCAGAGGCAGAGACAGAGACCTTCTATGATGAAGGCCGAGGCTAAGTCCCCTGAGACCAGGGCCGAGTCCTATGAACAAGCAACGACCAAGACAACCGATTCAGCAGAGGCTGAGACTTCAAATGAGACAGAGCCAGTGGAGGCGAGCTCTTATAATGGCACATTGAGGCGCCCAAAGCTATAACTAGAACCCAACCGAAGATCTACAACCGAATCGTCGGAGAAATGAGCAGCGGGAGCTCCATCGTGCTACAGACGACGGACTGCAGCAAGTAGTTAATGGCTACATTCAATATAAACTTGCGGGGATGACATGCCATCTGATTTACCTTCCAAGTGGCGGGTTTGAGCTGCCACTTGCCCACTGGGAACGCCGCCATTGTACCATTCTCCATATTAATCACCCGCAGCCAGGGACGGGAAATCCTGAAGCACCAGAGAAGTGCATTCCTGTTGGAGTTGTGCATCCACTGAATCATTGAGAGTGCCTGAGAAAGGAGGGAGCTGCAGGTCAACCCCTTGGTTGGCCAAACGATCTTCTACCTTGTTGGTTGTGCGCCTGACATGCTTGAAAATAATGCTATGGGGGCGCCTTAGCCGTTCCTCCAGAGTTTCAAGCCTACTAAGCAACCTCCAACTGGACGCTATTTTAGCTGCTGAGGTGCCTGCTTGAATTCTTGTAGCTGCATTGATGAGGATAAGGGAGTCTCCCTCTACTTCTAGTGGGTAGAAATTGTGTTGATCTGCAATGCATATCCCTTTCCACAAGCCTTCCAATTCCGCAACATTGTTGGTATCTTTGCCAATCGAACCATAGTAGATATGCATAGCTACTCCTCTGTCATTTCTGAATACTCCTCCAAAGCCTGCCGGCCCAGGATTTCCTTTCGCTGCTCCATCAAAGTTCAATTTGAAAGAGGAAGTGGCAGGAGGGGACCATTGAATGGGGGAGACAGACTTAGTAGGGGGATGGGATTTGATATTAGGCAAGCTGGATAAGTTAAGATTCCAGGAGTTTAGGATGAGCCGTTCTTGAGGAGAGTCCGACCAATCAGTATCTAGCCAAGTTCGAAGTGCCAGAGTTTCTTGGAGATTTTTCTTTAAGAGGAGCCAAAGTATTTATATAGGCCGTCTACTATTGTTGAAGACTCTGTTGTTCTGTTCCTGCCATAAAATCGAGTAAAGAAAACCTGGAATGAGGTTCCATAGAGAATGTAGGATGGGGCTATGATAAGGGTGCTTGGGCCAGGTTCTTAGAGTGTTTGCTATGTCCCCCTGCCGAACTCCTGCTCCTCTATTACATTGATCAACTTTCTCCCATAGCTGAATAGCGAGAGGATAGGTCTCCATGAGATGCAGGATGGTTTCTGAGTGAAGAGTGCAGTTGGGACATCTTGAAGGTCCGATGAAGCCCCTTTTTTGCAGATTGTCCCACGTTAGGATGCACCTCTTACTTAAAAGCCATAGAAAGGTTGATACCTTGGGCAAGAGTCTGGACTGCCAAATACGATCCCAGAGCTGATCCGTAGCTGTATTGCAATTAGAATAGAGTAATCTATATGCTTCCTTGGTGGTAAACATACCTTTTGTAGTGTATCCCCACCTCAGTTTGTCCTGCTGATTTGAGTACTTGATTTTTCTATGATTTAACTCTTGTTCTATTCCTGTATAGGTTTCCCTGTGCCAATCGATCTGCCAGGAGCTGGCGGGTTCCCATTGCTGGAAATCTTGAAGCAGGTGCTGCTGCTAGAATTGAGAGACATGAATGAGGTTGGCTTATTGCATCGAATTCTACCAGATAGGTTTATGGAAGATCGAAGCGAGTTTCAGTAACTGCTGCCATGAATCCTCCCAAAACCATGCAGAGTTTCCCGAATGAATTTCCCAGAAGCTATTCTCTTGTATGAAGGCGCTATGAATTTTCGCAGCATTCCAAATCATGGAGCCTGAGATGCTAGGACTGATTCTGATGAGTTCATGCCAATGACTTCTTGGCACATATTTGGCTTGCCACAGCTTCGCCCAGCGAATATGTGGCTTCACTAACCAATTCCACCATATCCTGGCTCCAATAGTGTTATTGCTTTGGAGAGGATCCCGTAGTCCTAGTCCACCATTGGATTTTGGCTGGCATACCTCTTTCTAGTTGACAAAGGCCAATTTCCTGTTGAGCCTCATGGAGCCCCACAGAAAACTTCTTTGAAGGTCGCAGATTGCCTTAAGAACCCATTTGGGTGCTGCCAGTATAGAGAAGAGATACAGAGGCATAGCTTGAAGGATGGACTTGATCAAAATGAGTCTACCTGCTATGTTGAGAAATCATAATGTTCATGAGGAAAGTATGGCTTCCAATTTGTCCAGCAGCATTCACCAAGAAGCATGCTTAAGGGCGGAGTCCTTAAGAGGAGCTCCCAAGTATTTAGAGGGAAGCACTGCAATGGTGAATCGTAGAATACGGGCAATGTTTTTTTGAGTGGAGACAGGGGTGTTGAAGAACAAAAGCTGGGATTTGGTGGCATTGATCGAGGTTCCAGAGGCTTCTGAGAAAAGAGAGAGCAGGGCTTTAAAGGCTTTGGCCTCTAGGGAGGAAGGATGACCAAAGAGCATAGTATCGTCAAAAAACTATTGATGGGATAGGGATGGAGACCATGGAGTGCGATACCTTTTATAGCTTGAGAAGAAATAGCATGGTGAAGGAGGCGGCTGAGACCTTCTGCCATGAGGACAAAAAGAAAGGGGGATAGGGGATCCCCTTGACGAATGCCTCTAGAGGGGCGGAAAGGCATAGATGGTGAGCCATTGAGGAGGACCGAGAAGCAAGGAGAGGTAATAAGATTCATTATCCATTGGGTCCAGGTGGCATTGAAGCTGAAGGCCAATAGCATTTGATGAATATATTCCCAACTAAGCTTATCAAATGCTTTGGAGAGATCAAGCTTCAGAACCATACCTGGTTTTTTTAGAATTTTTAAAGACTGGATCACCTCGTTTGATAGAATAATGCCATCCATTATCTGATTCCCTTCTACATATCCAGTCTGTTCCGAAAGGATGAGAAGAGGGAGAAGAGGTTTGAGCCTATTTGCCACTACTTTGGATATGAGTTTATAGATTACATTACATAGAGAAATCGGCCTGTATTTGTCTGGCGTATTTGATTCCTCCCCTTTGGGAACTAGAGAAATGAAAGTGGAATTAAGGGAAGGGAGGATCCAGTGCATGGATCTTGATTCTTCCACTAATTTCCAGACTTCTATGCTGATCAACTCCCAGAATTCATGAAAGAAATTGGAGGTGAAGCCATCAGGACCTGGAGCCTTTCCATCCTTTAGCTAAGCCGTTGCCTCTTCTACTTCCTGCATAGAGACTTGTTGTAATAGATTTTGATTATGATCCTCTATGATTATTTTGGGTATGTGCTGCGTGATAGATCGTATGGTTGTTGACCTACTTCCTGTTTGTTCTTTGAGCGCTTCCTGAAAGTACTCTTTGAATTCCTTTTCAATATCTTCATGCTTTTCAAGTCTCTCCCCTTGACTGTTATTGATGAAGGCTATATTGTTGTGCATTCGTCGTTGTATGGTGGATCGATGGAAAAATTTTCTGTTCTTTTCCCCTTCTTTAAGCCACCTGATTCGGGATTTTTGGCGCCAAAGGATTTCCTCTTGTAGCCTTCGAGCTTCAATTTCTGACCAGAGGGTTTGCTCCTTATTTGCCAGTACTTCTATTCTTCCCTCTAGGATAATGGTTTGCTGTAGAGAACACATATTCTGCTCCAATGTTTCCCTAGTTTCCAGAATGTTGCCAAATTGGGTTTTATTCCAGACTTTGAGCACTTGCTTGAGATTTTTTAGTTTCTGTTGAAATTGGAACATCTTTGCACCTGCCGGGGGAGTAAAGGATTTCCACACAGCTCGAACCATTTCTTTGAAGTTAGGATGAGTGAACCAAAAGGCCTCAAAGCGAAATGGACAATTGCAATGTTTACCTGGACGTGTCCATTGAAGCACAATGGGCCAGTGACCAGATCCACCCTGAGGCAGGATGGAGGCATGAAAATCCCCTCCCAAATGTATGGCATTGTCTGAAATGAGAAAACGATCTAACCTGGAGGCAATATTTTGAATTCCCATGCGTTTGTTTGTCCAGGTGTACATGCCATTTGAAGTCTGAATGTCCATGAGCTGATTGCTTTGAATGAATTCTTTGAATCCTGTGCTGTCACATTCTAGCTTCGTGTGTCCTCCCTTTTTTTCCTCTAGATTCGTGATAATGTTGAAATCACCCCCACTGATCCAAAGAGGGTACTGTCTATTATAGTTAAGAGCTGTGAGTGCATCCAGCACTTCTAATTTATGATGTAAGTCTTGCGGGAAGTAGACATTAGTGAGAAGACTGTGCAAACCCATCCCAATGAGATGAAATGAAGCTTGCATGAAAAATTGAGTGGCATGAAAATCTTGAAGCATGAGGATCTACGGATTCCAAGCGATAGCTAGTCCACCGGAGGCCCCTACAACATCCATTGAGACTGAGCGACTGCCTGTCCATGCTTTGTTGAGGATCCTTTCAAGGGAAGCATTATTACTTTTTGTTTCTTGTAGAAAAACTAAGGAAGGCTTCTCTAACTGAATCAAGTTTTTTAACATTCTGTGTTTTGAGGGGCTATTGAGCCCATGCATATTCTAGGAGATGAGCTTCATGAGGAACAGTGGGGTTGGGGCTTGTAGAACTTCGTCAACTTTGGGAATCTCCCTGATTCCATTAAAATTTCTCCTATAATGATGGTCCTTTGCAGATCAGTTTTGCGCCCTCTTTTCTTTGTTTCTTTTAGGATTTTCTTTCCATCCCAGGGACTCCCTTCTTGTATACCGAGACATTTATTATGTTGAGCTTTGGTGAGAACACCTTCCAATCGATCGATTTCCCATGGAGGTATTGAGTTGTACTCTTTCTGCTTGCATGCTGTTTCGAGTTTGAGTATATCCAGTCCTTCCAGACTCACAGTCTCTGGGTCTTCCTCCATTGTTGTAGGGATATTCTAGCATTCCTCTGGGATTTCATCTTGTAAACTGAGTGCTAAAGCTGCATCAAGTTCCATCGCTGAAGGTTGCATGTCAGCTTCTAAAGCCAGCTTTTTCAATTCCGAGGAAAATAGAAGGCTGGAGGGCATAGAGGAAGATGGGGGCGGGTTAGATTTGAGACTCTGGGAGGAATATGGGCGAGATGGGGATGCCTGAGAGTCATTATGTTTCTTTTCTGAAGGATCTTGAGGGGTACGAATTTGGAATCGGTTCTCGGTTTCAGCTTTTTTGGGGATGGAGGGTGCAACAAGATGTTTTTTAGCATGCCTACGACGATTAGGCACCTTGGTAAAGCCTTCGGAGTCTTTGCTAGCCTCATTAGCAGGAGATTTGATCTGAGTATTCAGAGGACAATCCTGAAAATGATGGCCATGTTCATGGCATTTGCGGCATTGAAAAGGAATATTCTCATAGTCTAATGGTTGAATCCATTCAAAATCATCATGGAAAAGACTTACCGAGTCTGCAAGGGCTTTGGTAAGATGCATTGGGACGCAGATCCTGGCGTAGGAAGTATATCTTCGATTTTTAGTTTCCTCTTCTACTTTGATGAATACCCCGATGCTATTGCGAATGTCCTTTAATGTTTCTTCTTTCCAGTATTCTGCAGGTAAAGAATACATGCGTATCCACAATGGAGCGTGACTGAGATCTTCTGTATCTAGATTGAACCTGGGTTTCCAGTCACGAAGGAAAAAAGCCGAGGAGTTGAAGAAATGCGGACCTCACTCAAATATGCAGGATTTGTCCTCTAGGCAGTAGAATATTGCAGTGAAGAAGCCTTTGGGGCCAAGTAGCAAGGTGACTTGTCCTTTGGGCTTCCATTTTAAGGCTATCGACCCCTGTACTGCTTTTTCGGTTGGCCAAAAGCCAAGAAATTTTCCAATGAGCGCGTGATCCTTCATGTATCGTATTTCGCCATTGATTCTATGGCTAGGGAGCTCAACTTTGATTCTTTCAGTTGTTTTTCGAATGAAGGTAGCCGAAGTCACCTTTGGTTGTGACGCCAGTAGTTCTGGATTCGCCCCCTATTCATTTTCTTCCTTTTCACGTGCTACTGTATGATCATCTGCTATGTCAGTCTGAACTGAGCCTTGTTCTTGTCCTGAAAAGTCGCCTGGAGGAAACAGAGATACATAGGATTTGAAAATTTCAGACGAGAGGTTATCTGGAGGAGGGGGGGAAGGTCCCGCCCCTCCCACGGGGGGAGCCATGACGTATAGATTACCAGGAGTGCGAGGGATGGATCGCCGGTGGCGCAGAGAAGGGTTGCGATCAGGTTGGTGCAGAATGCGCAGATCTGAACATTTTCTCAAAGAGCAGAGCCTAGGGTTTTCGCCTCTGTAAATTCATATGGTTATTCTATTTTATTTTCCAAGAAAGTATATATCTTTTGTAATAATTGAAGGTGAAACATGTCGAGGCAGCTAGTCATGTAGGTAGCTGGAAGCTCTATCCTAAGATATTTTTTAATTTTCATGTTCTCCCTCTCCTTATAAAAGGGAGGAAGAAACACATAAAGAAGGTTCTGAATCCTAAAGATTAACTACATGTTATTTCTGAGACTGTACAACTTGAAGGCTTTCATCTTTTAGTATTAATGAAATGGTGGTGATTCATACATTCGACTACTACAGTATGTTCCCTCTCTATTTATATTCCATTATGCTCACATTTCTTGTCTGATTTCATGTAATTATAGTTTTCAGAAATATTTCATATGTTCTTACGGATTCATTTGTATTGACTTTTTAATGCACATGACTGTATGTATTGTTGGGATTATATCTTTAAATAGCAATCCATGAATCATAACACCAAATCCTCTTTCATCAACTATTCCTATCTTTAACTTAGGTAGGGGTAGAATTCCTAAAGTTTCAAGATCTATATGATGAGTTATTCTATCTCCTTATCTTCATTCATTGCTATGCAAAAGCTGATTAAACTATAGATCCTTGAACAACTCAGCCTCCACTAGTTCATACATATGTTTTTGTGAATTGTATATGTGAAAGAGTGCCAAAAATACATGGCTTATGTCCTTGGATGAATGAACCAACCCATGTCATTTATTGTATGTATTTACATATTTGTATAAAATTTATATGTTGTCTATGTTTTCATGAAAATCATATGATTCAGATAAAATATAGATGTTACGAGACACTGGCTTTATAAGGAATCTCAAACTGTCTCTAAATGCGACAACATCTTTTGGCATCATTGTTGGGGAACATATTCAAGGATTTTTCCCTTGGGATACGACAATTTAAGCACTCTTTGTATAGGTGAGAAAATACGTTCTGATTTCATCCTCATCACCTTGGCGACTCCACAAATCTCATTATCATTTATCATCATGCCTTTTAGAAAGCCTCACACTTTCTTAGATACCTCTCAAAAGAAAACCCCTTCTGAATCTGACCCAGATAAATTAATTTTTAGGAGAGTCTAGAAGGAGAAAACTCCTACTACCTATTCTACTGTCTCATCATTCTTTGAAGCTTCCTCTTCTAGCTTCCAACATTTTGTCATCCACTACTTAGATTTTACCCCTAAGGTCTCAGTTACGACTCCTTTCATTTCATTTGCTCCTCCTCCTGAGGTTGAAAAGGGTAAATCCATCATCAATAATAGAAATATGCATCATACACTCAATCACACTACTCTCAATGTAGTTACTCCAACAACTATGATTTTGGTCCAAGTTCCTCTTGTAAATCTTAATCCTCCCCCATTAATCCAGATGGTTGTTCCAGGTTTCTTTTTGAATAAATATGCTCCTCTTGATTTTCCTCAACCCCTAAGTTATATGCCTCAAAAATACCCAAAGATCTTGCCTATTTTCAATGAGGATGAAAACACTGCATAGAGACACATTGAAATCTTCTATGCTTTTGTTGAGAATCTAAATGTAGAACAACTAGATGTGGTCCTGAGACTCTTTGTGTAATACCTTGATGGAGAAGCCAGAAAATGGTTTAAATCCCTACCTAATGCATCCATCACTACCTAGGAGGAACTCGAAATATCTTTCACAAAAAAATGGGGTGAAAGGAGAGATCATGAGTATGTCCTCACAGAGTTTAATGCTATAAGGAAGAATCCAGAAGAGGATATTTCAGAATTCATCAAAAGGTTAAATAAGCAGTATAATAACCTACCTATTGAGATAAAGCCTCCTCAAGCTATTTCTCATGTAATATTTGTTGGAGCCTTTGGGTTCAAATTTGGATTTACCCTAAGGGAGAGGATCTTGTACTTTAGATCAACTCCAAGTTGATTTTCTTGAGGTGGAATAAAATTTCACCTCTGCAAGGAAGTCAAGAGGAAAGAATGAACCTACTGAGAATAAAAAGGGGAAATAAGAAACTTCTTCCTCTAGTCAAGCTAAAGAATTACCAGATCTGAAGTAGGAGGAAATGTATAAACTCACTAAGCATTTATCTCATAAGGTGGTGAAACTTGAGCTTGAAAACAAGAGTATCCCAAAACAAAATGCTTAAGGTAAAAACCATGGTTATAACCCACAATATTGAAGACCACCATTCCAGATAATTCAAAGGGAAAGAAAATATCAACTCGATCAGATTCCTCCTCCTATATATATAGAAGATGATCCAGATGAGAAACTACCAGATACACATGAGATGCAGGAAAACTTGTACTCCTCCTTCTCTCAAGAGGAACAAGACATAGGGGATTATTGTAAGCAATTTGCAGATTTCATGCAAGCACAACTACATCAAAAGTATGACCTCATATATTCAAAAAAGAGGTCTAGGGAACCTAAACACAATAGGAAACTACTCCCCAAGATATTCCCCCAGTGTTAAATAAAGGGAAAGGGGAGTTGAACCCTGACTCATCCAAAGTAAAAGTCTCCTTAAACAAGAAAGGCGATAGATTTGTGGAACACATGAAAGAGAAGACACTCGTTCTAATAAAAGATACCAATGATAAAGAAGGAGAGGTAGAACTAGCAGGTGTAGAAAAGGGCCAGTCTACATTCAATATTTAGAAGGAACTCGAGAAGGTAAATATCTTTGTTCCCATAACTAAACTTCTAAAAAATCCCACTTATAAAGCTCAAGTCTCCCATTTCATGCTCCCCTCCATTGCAGTAATGACCCATGGTTGTTTAAACCTTCAAGAAGAGAGACCAATGGTTGTCTTTGGGCCTAATGTTGAAGAACTTGATCCTTCCACTACACCCTTCTATGTGACCCTGCTAACTCATGACCTCTTATTGTGCAACTGTATGTTGGACTTTAAAGCCTCGCATAACCTCATGCCCTTAGCCATGATTGAACATCTTGGCTTGTAGATCACTAGACCCTACAAGGAGCTATACTCCTTTCACTCTAAGAGGGTTAAATGCTTGGGAATGATAAAAGATCCAGTTGTAAAATTAGCTTAGATCCTGTGAAGAGAATAGTGTTGGAAATAATAGTGGCAGATATTCCCCCTCGGTTCAACATTCTCCTATCTAGGTCTTAGGGTTCCAAGGTGGGGGACTCTATGAAATTAGATCTAACTTATGTCACTATTCCCACTTTTGGAGGCGAAGAAAGGAGGTTGTACAGAGAGTCCAGATTTGTAAAAACAATGGTTGCAGCTGAAGGTTCTAAAAATCATCCAGTGTATGGAATATAAAACGACCTACATTCCCTATTCCTAGAAGAGTATGAGACCATCTTAGTAAAAATTCAAGTAAATCTAACGATGTAGTTGGATGACCAACACAGATAAAAAAAAAAAAAGTATGGAAATCATACTTTGATGGAGCGAATTCCAAAGAGGGAAATGGAGTAGGAGTATTGTCGGTAAGTTGTGAGGGCATATTGATACCTCTCCCACTGAAGCTAGATTTTGAGGCAACCAACAACGTGGTATAGTATGAAGCATTGCTCCTTGGGCTACAAACAACAAGGAATATGAATTATTAAATGCTTAACTGTGCATGGAGACTCTGAGCTAATTGTAAAGAAGATCTGAAATCAATGCCAGGCTAAACACCCCAGATTGAGGACTTATTGGAAGGAAGTATGGGATTTAATTGATAACTTCTTTCTCGTCTTTAATATCCAATTTATGACCAGAGAAGGAAAAAAAATGTCTTGTTCCCTTGTTTTAGCAATAAGTAATGTCAAATCTCCTCAAAATCTGCTTATCAAGCACGAGGTGGACATCAGACATAGACCCTCTATACCTGATAATGTCAATCACTGCAAGGTATTCGAGGATGATGAGAAGATCAAATGATTTATAGAAGTATTTGGGGAGTTCACTAGCCTAACAATTGATCAAGGAGAGGAAAAAGAAGCATATCAAGGGACAACTTTGTGGGAAGACACAGTCGCTGGACATAAAATTCTACAACTAGAAGGGAATACTATTCCTCGTGCGCTAGTCCCACTGGAAATATTATTTAATAAGAATGATTACAATATAAGCTCCCAATACGAACCCTAGATGGTCATACTATAAAAAGGAATCCCTGCACAATATAAACATAGGTATTTAAATCTCTTCGAAATATGTTAGGATGTTTTTGCTTGGTCTTATGAAGATGTAAAAGCATTTGATACTAACATCATACATCATAAGATTCCTTTAAAGAGTGGAGTAAAACCATGCAAGCAGAAGCTTAGGAAGATTAATCCACTCTTACTCCCCTCTATTAAAAAAGAAGTGAGGAAACTTCTACAGGCTAAAATCATAATGCCTTTAAGGTACTCAGAGTGGTGGGCAACCTAGTCCCAGTCTGAAAAAAGAATGGAGAAATAAGGTTATGTGTATATTTTCATAACCTTAATAGAGAACATTTGAAAGACAATTACCCACTCCCTAAGATGGATTAGATATTACAGAAGGAGGTTGGATCAGTTACAATGTTGATGATGGATAGGTTCTCTGGTTACAACCAAGTGTTAGTCCACCCTGATGATCAGAAGAAGAAGGTTCTTCTTCAATGAGCTTTGAAATGTATGCTACATATCGTGAGTACCTTTTTGATTCTTACTCTCCCTGAAAGTTTTATTTATCATATGACCCTTTGCTTTCTGGGGAGTGGTTGTAAATTAGTTAGGTCTTTTCATTCCTTCAGTGAGAGTGATTGGTTCGCTGGGACCTTCTTCTTCTTGATAAGAAAATTCTCCTTCATTAGTAGTTTCTTCCTAAAAATAGGAAGATCCTCTTCATATGAGTCATATGGGAGATCCTTAGATTTCTTAAAGGCAATGGTTTCATCAAAGGTTACATCTCCTCTTACTTGTATTTGATGTCCTTATTTTATGTAGATTCTATAGGTTTTTGAGGATTTTCTATATCCAACAAAAATTCCTTTCTTGCTTGTAGGATCTAGCTTCTTCCTTGTCATTGGGAATATGAATATATTCACCTCCATTATCTGATCTTAGGATCTTTATCTTCCTTTCTATAAGATTCTCTACCTGTATCTTGAATTCTTCAAATTTTGTGAACACTTCATCCTTGATTTAAGTAGATAAACCCAAGTTTTTCATGAATGGTCACCAATGAATGTAACATAGTATAGATTACCTCCAAGAGATTTGGACATGGGTCCACATACATCAAAATGAATGCGATTGAAAATCTCTTGAGCCTTAGATGTAATATGTGAAAATGGTTTCTTTGTAATCTTTTCTAGGGCACAACCTTTGTAGACTCCTTCATGTTCTTCTTTGAGACTTGGAATCCCATTTACAATGGAATTCAGTGCTGGTAGAATTTTGTAATGGATATGGCCCAATCTATTGTGTGTGGAGCCTGATTGTCTTCTGTATTCAAAGGACTTAGCCGGATGTATACCCTAGGAAGATTGTACACCCCTCCATGCCAGGGGGTGTGGGGGGGGACTTGTTCCCCCCGCGGGGGTTTGGGGGGGCGATCCCCCCCAACTGGGGGGTCTAGAAGCCAGCAGTCCCTTGGGTGGGTTTTCTAGGGTAGCACCCCCAAAGCTAAAAATAAATGTAAAATTGCCTTGTAAAAGTCTAGTAATTTCTAGTCAATCTAGGCCATTCATTGAGCAGATGATCTGATGGTAGAAGTTATATTTAATTTAGGGTTTTTTTCCCCTAGAAGGCAACCCCCTCACTATATATGAGGGAATTGTATTGCGTCTATCATATATGTGTTCTGAGTGAGGAAGAGAGAGGAGATTGAGAGTGAAGAGGGAGTTACAACGGAGCTGCTGTAGGTTGTATCTCTTCAGTGTGCTAGATAATATAATGAAAGAAGGATTGGCTGTTTCTCCGTGGATGTATCCCAAACTCGGTGAACCATGTATATCTGTGTCTCTCTTGTTTTATACATTTTATGTGTTTATATTTCTGCCATATTTTATGTGTTTCATTGCTCTGTAATATATAATTTTCTAACACAATCTTCCATGCCATAATTCACATAGACTTATTTCTCTGTGGACAAGTGCCTGATTTTGAGGAGATGAGAGTTTGTCTACTCTGACTTCACTAACTCCAATAACTATAGCTTTTTCAATGCTTGATTCTCTAGCCCAAATCACTACTTTACCATCTATAAAAGAAACTCTATCTCCTTTCTATTATAGAGATGAAACTAAAATTATATTTTTGTACAAACCTGGAAGATATTGTACATTGTTGAGATGAATTTTTCCTCCACTTAGCACAATTAATGTTGATCCAATTCCTTTGAACGGATAACTCTTGTTGTTACCAAGATCCACCGAGTATGAGGACTTTCCTTTAGATAAGGTCTTGAGTTACTTGTGATACCCATGTTGGGCATGGAATCCCCACATAGCATGTTTTAGGGCTCAAAGCCCATGTTTCGGTCAAATGTATTGTAAGGCTCCACGAATTGCAGGTGTGGAGTGCGAAGTATACGTTGAGTCATAAGGTTGTCTGTGCTAAGTATTGTAAAATAATGTAATGTCATGTCGGCCTACCCATGTTCTGCAGACCATGGGATTGTAGAAATAGAGAGAGGCTCTAAGTTGTAAAGGCAGTGAAGGAGGACACTAGAGGGATAGATGAATATGAATGGTTCAATCATAGAGCAAGAGTCTAAGTGTATTGGGTCATAGTAGTAGGAAGCGGCTCTATAGCTGAGTGCGCAGAGGCCTGGTAGAGTCTGCAGCTGAGTGCGCAGACCCCTGCAGCTGCATGCGCAGGGCGGTGTCAAGTCTGTAATCTTGAACGAAGAATAATAAAGAGAAGTTGATTCCAATTTTTGTGTATCTACTTCTGTATTGCCTTCTTTACTATTTTTTTTATCACGTGCACTTATATGATTTTTTGGATATACTATTAATTATCACTAATCTTACACCAATAAGTTGAGTAATCAGGTAATAACAGTCATTTGGTATAATACGGGTCACACCCCGAGTAGGGCTGTGCAAAGCAGCATCACAGGTTGAGAGGGACTATCAAGTGCGTGTAGTGGCGTACACGTAGGGTAAAACCGTGAACTTCCAGAAGCTCATCTGACATCCCCAAGGTGTGGAAACCTATTTATAGCAACCTCCCATACTACTTCGAGTGAGACCTCAGTCTGCTCTCCGCAAGATATTGCCGAAAGGGCCAGTAGTACTGGGATTTTCTTGGCTAAATCTCCTCTGAACTTCAGTCAGGCCCATACAAGATAACAAATGGTTCCATTGCCGGGACTGGGATCTACATAAGGAATGTTTGATGTTGTGCCATTGGAATCCAACAAAGAAAGAAATTGAAGAGTGGTTGGACAAGAAGATTCACGATTTCACGATGCAGGAAAATAGAAATCCGCGAGTAACTAAGGAACAATGGCTAGAGTGCTACTTATATATGGAAATCCATGAAATTTTCTTTGCATCCTTTCCTTCTGAGTTGTATGAGTGGATCACGATGCTAGTAGACAGTCAGGGAAGGTGTAGGCTCGACAAACCAATTGTGTGGACTTTGAAATTAGTGCATGGACTAGAAACATCAGGAGATAAGATCACGTGAGTTGTGGACCATTGGCTCGACCGAATTATAGGAGGATTTATCACAGAGTTCGTGGTAGACACAGACGCCAACTACAGTGAGGTAGAGCGATATTTCCTCAAAGGACCGTGAGGTAAGTATATTAAATCTTTGAACAATTGGATTAAGATGTTATTGTGTGAGAAGCAGGTTATGTGAATTAATGAATTTTTGGGGTTACGCAAAGTGGGAAGATCTATAGAAGTGGAGGTATAGAAGAATTGGAAACTAATCCCTTAATTTCCCCCTCACGAGGAAGTGAGGACGAGCTCATGAAAGTTTCTCCAAGAAGCGCAGTCAGTTTTCTAAGGCAACGCATTCCACGTTTACCACCTCCACCCACACCACCACCCATCTCACCCTCCTCAACTCCATCTCCACCCACTCCACCTCCGCCACCACCACAGTTCAGTATGGCAAGTGTGATCAAACTACCGATATTCAGAGGAGTAGGGAATGAAGGTTCGGACCAATTCTAATTCATGGTAAGAGTAGTATGGGAAGCACAAGATGTTGCAGATGACAATATCAAGAAGGCTACACAGGTGAGCACTTTGTAGGATCACACATTAACATGGTACATCAAGCATTCCAATGACCATCCAAACAAAGGAATTGCATAGATCCGGCCATGCTAAATAAGAAATTTAGCAGGCCAAAGTCGGAAACACAATCAATCATCAGGTTTAAGGAGATCACAATGCTCTTGGACGAGGCCCCCTAGGTTTTGGTCCAAAGACTAAAGGGTATGATTCGTGAAGCCAACATGATGTTAACGGTTGGGCAACACTGCGCATGGTTTGTAGTGTCGCTAACACCACACTTAAGGATGACGTTATCACAACAAAAAATTTCCATCCAGGCCGAAGCTTTGGAGATGGCGATGAGAGTACATGAGACCCCTATATAAGACCCCAGTCGGGGAGTCCAAAAAATCCATGCGCAACTCCAAAATCTATGTCTGGAAATTTAGAGTTTGAGATAAGACAAGACACCTTGCCAGAGGCATGCGAGGAAGTATGGTGCATAAAATGAAAAGGCAAGGGGCATGACAAGGACCACTGCCTAGTGTTCGAGAATTAGTTGGTAGGAGGAGGGCTAATGCTGTTAAGACCTGAGGCACAAACATGACTGAGCATGGCGCCTACATCATGGTGCATGATTTGTCAGATAGGAGGAAAACGCACTATGGATAATTGTCATCTACTATAGAAATATACACAGGCATCCCAACAATTATTTTGTAACTTCTGCAGGTCAATAGTCCATGATGAGCTCACCTATAGAAGCTATGAACTAATGATGGATTGGAATCTTGCCTACAGGGTGCAGACTGAAGCGCGAGCCCTTGATGTGAATGCAGGAATGGCGTGTGGTGGATTTCAGGGGCACGATCTAGGTTGAGGTGGAATGGGATGAGGAAGGGGTCCCAAACAGTTAATTTGTTATAATTGCGGAGGGCTAGGTCACTATGCATGCGATTGTACAAACCTGACAAGGACATCATGTTTGTACTATACTTAGTTTGATCATGAGGCAGAAGACTTCCCTACATTGATAGCGAGACTACGTGAAAAAGAGGTACTTTAGCCATCTCCGACTCATAATTTGCAAATGATGAGGTCTCAACCATGCAAAGAAAAGCCGAATGTAAACATGACGCTTAGTAGCGGTGTGACCACTAGCGATGATAAAGGTAAGTAGTCAGAAGAAAGTGCGTGGGTTCACAAGGCTCCTACAAAGGAACCCAAATTTGATTTAGGATGCGTGAAGGAGACATTCATGGAAGCTAAGAAGAACTTCACAGAGGCCTCCACTTCAGGTAGTAAGGATCAAATAGAACCACGGATGGATCCTTCAATGCTCACTACCTTTTTGGATACATGCATTAAACTGTTATGCAAAAACAAAGTAGTAAAAGGGCTACAGGAACTTATCACTAGGTGGACGAGGTCAGGAGAGCCGCACGTGGTTCGAAAGCTTGAAAAGCATCCATTGTGCACAGGAAGGGAAATGAGGTTGACTGTGCAAATCGGTGAGTATGAAATTGATTAGGTAATCCAGGATCTGGGATCGGACACAAATGTACTGCCAAAAAAACCATGGGAATGCATGGGTAGACCCGCACTACAATGGTCTCCTATTGAGTTTTGAATGGTGAACTAATAGAAGATCTTGTCCATGGAAAGATTGCAAGGGGTAATAGTAAATATTGAATGTGCGAGTGCACAGGCAGATTTTTAAGTGATAGAGATTGTCGATGATAGTAATCCCTATCCCATGCTACTAGGAATTGATTTGGCCACCGATATGAATAGAGTCATAAATCTGAAGAAGCAAAAAATTATCTTTGAGAAAAAGTCACTATGCGTAGTAGTATTGCTAAATCTTGCCGAAGGAGCGCGATACACTGAATTGGTGCGCGATGACAATAGTGATGATGATCTCAATTGTATTTACAAGATAACTACGTGAGAAGAGGATTGGGTGAATCCGACTGCAGATGAAAGGATTTCGTGGGAGCGTGAAAGCTCCTGCACTTCGAATTTAGACGAAGAGATAGAGAAATGGCAGAATCGGCTACACGAAGTAATAATGCTTAATTGCAACATGATGGTTAGATCTCTACGTTGCGTGACAATAGAAGCAAGGGATTTGTTGACATATGATGGGTTGAGAGCAGTGGATGAATTCCTGAGCAAATTTGAAAGCGTAGTACCAAAATAGAAATAGTTCGATGCACTGAAGTGGGAACTTCGTGCAACGTGTGCACGATGGTGGGGCATGCATCAAGTTTTGAGGACTACCGTGGATGTAGAAGAATGATACACCTATGCTTTGGAAAACCCTAGCTCCAAATGAGAGTCAGTCAATAGGGGCGAAACAACTTACGCGCCCACCTTTCCCGATGGGTACGAACATATGTTGTACAGCCCCCACAAGTGGACGCCACTCCCAGAATAGAGAATCAAAACAAACCGCAATGGCAGGAAAGGCAATGCGTGCTACCAATTATCCACAGAGAAGCATTCAATAGGGTGTGAGAAGTACTGAATAGGGTTCACCATGCAAGATGCACTGATTGGGACCTACGTGTACCAGTAGTTTAATGGGGCTATAGGACCATGTGCAAAACCCTGACCACGGAAACAATTCCAAAGGTGTAGAATAGAGTAGAGACCGTAATTTTTTAACAGAATGCAAAGAGGAATCCATCCATAAGAGCTTTCGCAGTCGTAATAATGTGTGAAGCCCAGGATGAAGAAGTCACACAACTACGCGAGGTCAAACACATAAAGATTCAGGAAGCCATTCGGCGAGGGAACCTTAGACTGCATGAACTTGAAGAAAACTAGGTACGGCTGAGGAAGAAAAGAATTTTGATGAACACCAAGATCAAAAGGCTGGAAAACGAGATCAAGCAAGCATGTCTCGTCAATCAACCAAGGATAACAAGACAAGGTGCAGATGATCATGCCACTAGATTAGAAGAGTGTCGCCGAGAATTTATGACTCTGCAACCATGGCTACGACCACACCTCACCAAACGTAGTAGCTAGGGAAGTGCACTACATTCAATAGAACGCAAAATGTTGTTTGTCACAAGGGAAATTGAGGATTCTTTGCAAACTATACTAGAAGGCGAGTTGAGTCCTCCCTTAGGTCGTGCGACTAGCTGAATAGATGTAGGAAGCACAGTCTCAACACTCCAAGAAGTTGAAAGAGAGCATGGGACTATAAAAGAATCTTCTTGGGAGTTATGCAATAAGGAAGGTGTGCGTAGAATCAACATGCCACAAGGTTTTCACCCACACACTGGGGGTTGCGCTGCCATGCAGGTAGGATGGGAAGTAACTCTTGGTTTCACTATTCATGACAAGATGTCCGATTTAAGGCAAAAGGGAGCGGACGACGGGCATTTAAGACACGAATTAAGGGCAAAAGTTCGGACAATCTATCACCAAGAAAGTACTGATGGCCTAGAATTGGGTGGAACAGTCGAATTTGAATTCAAAAGGTGCTATAAAACTCCAGGGGCTAGCCACGATACAACACTTGTTCACTTGAGATTTGAGCAGTATATTAGAGAACAAAGTGTTGTGTTTCAAGCAATATTTGAGCCTCAAAGTTTGCGAATGACCACAGACAGTTCAAACTGGATGGCGACTACTATGAAAGGATTGGGATCTACAGAAGGAACCACCGATGAGGCTTCACCAAACCCCCCAATACATGATGTTCTAGAAGATACTAGGGTCACACTGGAAATCCCAAAATCACCTCGAACACCGAGGCCCAAGAAAGATAAGAAGGCAGTGGGACTAGTTCGCATGTCCCTAAGGAATCCGCGATTCAGTAAGCTCTAAATGGAAGAAAAGGGAAAGGATCTCATCATTGAGACAGATGACAAGGAGGATGATCTATAGGCTATCATCGATGAGATAGAGGAAGTAGAGGACATTGAAGAGGACATCTAGCCGGTGCACTTTGCAGTGAAATTGCCCGAGTACATCCCTCCATGGAAAGGGAAAACTAATATACCAAAGGATCTGGATGCCACCAAGAGCACACTCCAAACCCCGCTCCTCCCTGATGGAATTGTGTTTGATGGCCCGCAACTTGGCCACATGCCCACAATGAAGTTTGAAGATTGGGACTTCGCAGACAGCGAGAAGTTCACACACTTAGAGATGGAGAGCCTCATGAAGCAAAGCAAGGAGGGGCTAATCACAACATTAGAGCCGCGAAAAGGGCTGCACGGTGTGCAGAAGACCAGAATACTTCATCTGTTGCGGATTCCACACTTTCACCGTGTGCCCATTACTATTTTCATCATTTGGCAGCTGATTTTCCTAGTGCATCATGGGTACTTATGGCTAGAGGAGCCTATTCCCATCACGACAGATCTCAACCATAGAATTTCTCGGCTTCCTTGTAAGTGAAAGGACCCCACAGCAATAGCAGGAAAAAGCAGAGACCTGGCTCTCGCAAAGGCCATGAAGAAGAAATATAAAGTTGAGAAGAAAAAAAGGGGTTACGCAATAAGTAGCAACAAAGATAAAGGGGTGCGTGTAGCCACCAAACTCTTGGCCGGTAAGGTAATGAGAAAATGTCACGGCGATGAGGTACCAGTGCCGATAGTTACGTTGGCCGAATAATGCATAGAGGGGGTCCAATTCAACTAGGCCAAGTTCTTCTACGGGGAATTTTGGACAAACTGTAAGGAAGCCCAAGAGCAGGGCAAGATCTTCCACTACGCGTGGTTGCTCTTATAAATTTTGCTAGTAACGGGAGAAATACTAGAGGAAAGTCAATTCCCGAGCATTGAACAGGACTTACCAGAGGCTGCAAAGTACACATCACTCTGGGTTACCAAGGACGAGATGTGGATTCGCGAGACAAAGATCTTATGGGTGCTTATGGAGGCGAGCATCAGGATGTGGATCAATAGAAGGCAGCGCCTGTCCTCCACAATGAACAATAATCTGTAGATCTTTGTAGAATTTAAGGCATACACACATAATATTTAAATCAAGGCATGTAAGGATCTGATGTAGCAATGGACCAAGCTCCCCTTCATTGCCATTGATGATGTAATTTTTTCAGTGTTAGAATCATGGGGTCCCGAGTGGCAAGCCTTAGATCTGGCAGAGCTGGATAGGACAATAGCACAAAAAATAAAGGATGAGGCCATGTTACACGTCACAAAGTTGGCAGAGAAGCGACACAATGAAAAAGTGGTAGCAGAGGTAAAGGCTGTCTGCGAGGCTACAAAGGTAGCTGCGGAGTAGGCAAAGGCCGCCGAGGTAGCAGCAGCAGCGCAGACAATAGGGACCGCAACAACGTAGGAAGAAGATGGCCTAAAAGTATCTACAGGACAGGAGGCAGAGGCCACAAATCTTGTAAAAGAAGGTGCAGACCCAGGCATAGCTTCCACCCAACTTAAAAGGTCCTGTGCCATAGAGAGATCGAGTCCACAAAAAAGGTCAAGGCCTCCAAATTTGTCATCGACTCGATCACGTTAAAAAAATGCGACCTTTATGACATTGGAAACATGGTTTGTGAGGTCACCAAGTTACCACTCCAAGAAGCCATGTCAAAGCAGCAAATTATGTTGGGGTCCCTAAGGGCACAGCTACAGGAACTACAGGTGCGACCCCCACAAGAAGGAACCATAGCCACCTACGGAGCAACAGGCACATCGGCAGTGGAGCAGCTACTACGAGCAAAGAAGGCCAACATGAAAGTGCTACTGAAAGTGGTGCTAACAATAGAGAATGAGGTCGACAGAGCCGCAGTAGGCAGGATCAACGGAATTGGCCTTAATTTGGTTGCCCTTTCACGAGACACACTGTACCAATTAGAGGATGGAATAATAGCAGAGCTCCACGCCCAGGAGGGCCACACAATTCAAGTGATGAGTGAGAAAAATATCAATATCAAATAGCTCAACCTACAACATGATGAACTGGTGTCACAAAACTAGCAGATAGTGCAGACAGTTGATGAAGTGTGTTAGCAAGTCCTAGAGTTCTCAATCACTGCAAAACTACCAACAAAAATGCAGATCCACTCTCTTGAAAGTGGAGTCAAAAATGTGCATGAGGAAACAATGCGTGTGCAGCTAGAGCTGAATCTCGAGATTGCCGAGCTACGGCTGAAGGCGTGACCTTCCACTCCTCCAAAAGTTACAAAGCAATGCCTTAGTGCTATTCAAAAAGTATTGGAAGAAATTGGATGGGCAGTGCAGGACTGTACCAGTATGTTGGACCAAACCTTTGGCATCCTCGCATCCTTGTAGGAGGACCCCAGCATACAACACCTAGAAATAGAGGCACGCAAGCTTCAGAAGAGGTATGATAGTGTAAGGGGAACTGTGCAGATAGTCGTCTTCACTCAATGGTTCACAAAGATGCAATAAGCAAGGGCCCTGAAATAGTAGGTGGATGCTACAAGATAGAAAGAGGCACTTCTCAAAGCTCACATCCAGCCATTGATTGATGAGGCCTTCACCATTACAACAGATATTGAGGGCAAGCTCTCACAGATGTAGGGGCTTTGCTCGCTAAGGCAGGAAGTTGATCCTCACAAAGAAGCATCGGAAGAGTGCATGCAGTAGGTCCAACAAACCATAGAACAGTGCGTCGCGGACCTTCAAGTAGTATAGGACCAGTTGGAGGGACTCTACGCCAAGATCGCCACACCAACAGAGTGACTCGGGGATGAGTCACGATGATTGTGTTGGGGGCTTGTTGGGCATGGAATTCCCCCACATCATGTTTTGGAACTCAAAGCCCAAGTTTTGGTCAAATGTATTGTAAGACTCCGTGGATTGCAGGTACGGAGAGTGAAGTATAGGTTGAGTCATAGGGTTGTCTGCCCTAAGTATTGTAAAATATTGCAATGTCATGTTGGCCTACCCATGGTCCGCGAACCATGGGATTATATAAATAGAGCGAGGCTATAAGTTGTAAAGGTAATGAAGGAGGGAATTAGAGATATAGATGAATACGAATGGTTCAAGCATAGAGTAAGAGTCTAAGTGTATTGGGTCATGATAGTAGGAAGAGGCTCTACAGCTGAGTGCACATAGGCCTAGTAGAGTCCGCAACTTAGTGCGCGGAGCCCTACAGTTGAGTGTGTAGGGTAATGTCGAATCTGTAATATTGAACGAATAATAATAAAGAGAAGTTGATTCCAATTTCTATGCATCTGCTTGTGTATTGCCTTCTTTAATATTTTGTTTATCACACACATTTATATGATTGCTGGATATACTGTTAATTAAGACTAGCCTTACACCAAAAATTTGATTAATCGTGTAATAACAGATTAAGTAACAAGGAACTTGGGTATAATATGAGTGGCACCCTGAGTAGGGCTGCATAGAGTTTCATCATAGGTTGCAAGGGATTAACAGGTGCACGCAGCGATGTATGCGCAAGGTCAAACCGCAAACTACCAGAAGCTCATCAAACATCCCAAGACGCGGAAACCTAGTTCTAGCACCCTCCCATACCACTTCAGGTGACACCTCAGTCAGTGCTCCGCGGAATCTTGCCAAAAGGGAATTTTCTTGGCTAAATCACCTCTGAACCTGGGTCAGGTCCATACAAGCCAACAACCTGGTCATATTCCTTGAGGCTATGTTGCCTATTACTTATATGTTTTAATCTTGGAATGTTTCGGAAAGGGTAAAGAACAATCCTTCATTTCTTGAAACTTTGAGATATTGGGAAGCGAATAATTTTCTCCACATTGTTTTGAAGTATTTCTTGATTAGACCAGTTAGGGATGAACATTTCATCACAAGATTTTCCATGATATAGTTGATCTCCTTCATTCCCTCCATGAACCATAGCTCTGATTCCAAGTTGAAGAATCTAGCGCAATTCATGACTTAATGATTTTGTCAAACTTATTGATAATAGTTTGTGTTATCTTCGTCAATTAGCTTTGTCATATTAGTGTGTTCTTCAATCTCGAAAAAATTATCAAAATGGACGATCAACAATAAAAACAAGTACATAATATGTTGGCTCCAAGCCAAGGCAAAACCTCTCCTCTTAAGAGTAAAATGCTTGAATCTCTTCTTATATATATTTAGATGAATACCAAGATCCTTGAAAAAATAGACAGAAGGTTATCTCCAAGATGTTTGTCACTATTCTTTGCACTGCTTGGTCTACAACTTACTACCTTGGTATCACTGTAGTCCTTCTCATTATGTCTCTTCTACCACTGTCTTCGACACCTTCTTCTATCAATTTGCCACAATCCTTTGGTTCGTCATCAGTTGCAATAGATATGAGAGAGATCACACCTTAGCGTTGCACTTTTTACTGTCACTGTCCCAACCTATTCTCCATACATTGCTTGACGTTCACCACACGATCCAAACCAGAAACCCTAAAGAGGAAGGATTTATGTTAAGAGTGTTAAGAAAGATCTGAGAGATTCAAAACACTTTTTACTTCGACCCGACTCCAATGAGAAAGGATAGGGAGTTTCTAGGGAGTTTTTCCTGATGAACCTGCATGTTTCTTGGAATTGTCGAGGTTGTGGAAGCATGGATTTGTAGTTTTATTAGTTATATCAGCTGGGTCACCATTGTTATGGCTAAAAAAGAAGAGGACTGATGAAAAATAAGAATGGAAATACCCCACAACTCTCCCAAAGAAAAATGTCAACACATCTGAACTAGGTAGATAATCTACAAGGCATCTTATTGCACTGTACGTTAGCAAAAGCTGCCTGGTTGCAGAGTAGGGTTCCTAGGGTTTCTCACGTCCCCTTACATTTCACAATGAACTTTATTACATAAATCAATAGTTAAGATTTTTTTAACTAAGATAATTATGTAGAGACTAAACACAATTTTCCATGACTATTTTTTTAAATTAATTATTTTTTCTCTTTTCTATTTTTTTTCAAAATAGAATGTTCAGTTCTTTTATTTGACGGAGAAGAATCGAGGGATGGAAACACACAAAAATTACAGAAGTTTCATCACCGCCATCAATTTAATTAAAACGTTATTGAATTTATACAGGCAGCAAACACATCACATCTCAGCTATGTTTTGAACACCTTTCCCACATACGACACGATAAACTATTTTGGACAATGTGCAGAAAAATAATTCAATAAATGGATTTCAGATTTCAATGGTTGCCACAGATTCATATTTCAACCATTGCCGTACATTCTGCTCACAATATCATAATAGTCCAAAATTGAAACAAGCAAAAGAAAATACAATAAGAAGTAACCAGAAAACATCCCTTTATTTACTATATTGACAAACAAAGTGTAAGGAGTCTGTGTGCTTGATACAAAAATTGTCACTCATCCAATAGACAAAAGTTCCACAAAAACCATACCCAGAGTGTCATACAAAATAGCAATCGTCTGTCCAGGAAGATCCTCCACATCAAACCCAAACAGCGACCGCAGTACATCTCAATAAAATTGAGAGGCCAAGAATGGGATGAATGAGGCGAGAAGGGCAATGAATAGGGAGGGAACGAAGGGAATTGAAACAACACCTGCTTCCATTATCGGACTAGAAGATGGTGTCGTCATCTTTGCTGCTTCCGCTCCCACTATTGTCATGATAGCGAGCCAGAGAGCTATAGAAGCGTAGTTAACTGCCCTCGCCGCCATTGTTGTTCAAACTCACGGCACGGATACTGAAAATATAAAAACCCAAATGTGAATCTCAGACAAACCAACCCAAATTCTAAACAACAATCTTCCTCTTCTGAGACTTGAACTCTATTCAAAATGCCCCAGTGATGAGAATTATGATTGACAGTGGTGCTTATTAATAGTCAAGGGTGCCTCCCAGGCTCCCACTATCAACGACCAAATAAATTGAACCCTAAAAAATGAAGAAATACGTTGGCATTTTTTTTCGGTAATATGTGGGTCCTGTGGTTAGCGACCAAATACACCCACGTACCCAGCAAAACAATTTGACCACTGTATGGTAACCCTCTTCCACATCATATAAAGGAATACCTCTTCCATCACGTCCGTGTGGGGCACGACCTGTCCATTTCATTTTTACTCTCCCCCAGTATAATCTAAGATAATATTTAAATGGTTTTTAATTATTTATGTATGAAATTAGTACTTAGGGAAAACAAAGTGTATCCTATGTTAATGTTAATTTTATTTATTCATTCGCTTAATTAAAATTAAAATTTTATGAATTCAATATTAAAATATAAAGAGTGGATTCATCGCATTTATATAAAGTAAGGAAGTTTCAATGTTTTTTTGCTGAAGCAAGAGACTTTCCTTCTATTTCAATAACCCAGAAATAAAGCTACAATAAATATAAAAGGCTTAAATTTCTCAAAGTCTATAGTAACATCAAGAGTCATAGATGTGACCCTCTAAACAAACTAAAGGACAAGCTAACCTAACAAATGGTCCCCATGGTTACAAGCTGACCCAAAGTCGAACGTTGTGATCCCTTCCATCACTAACTTCCAAAGATTGAAAATACTAGCGGCCCCACAAAATTGCCTCGCCAAATCTGACCGTCGAATGCCACTGCAAAAAAGGACAGCTCGGAGAGAAATCGGAAAGCCAAAAAGCATGATATTTAAGGCGCGATGAAGGGTGGTATAACGAACCACACCCATGCCACGTGTTGAGAGCCTAGTGGAATCGCTCTCAACAATCCAATACCACTTACCATTTGAATGCCTCGCGATCATTAGGAAACCGCTCAAAGCCTGGTTTTCTGATCCGTAAGAGGAGTGCAGCGGAATTTCCCTCGTGGGAGCGATCCAACCTTTCATCCCGTTAAAACTGACCATGGAGCTCGCAGCCAAAACACTCACTAACTGTAAATAAAACCCTGTGTCGCCATTTGAGAAAAAAAGGAGACAAGTTCCTTTACACCAAAGGAAGCTGTCACCGTTCAAAGTTTTCCCTTTTTCAAGGTGCTGACTATAGTACTGTGTATGAACTGGCGAAAAAAGGTTTATTCTGTGCCTGACCCTCGTGCCCAATATTCGAAAATTTCTTTGTCTTCTATGGCTTGTTCATTACAAAGAGCTTTTAACCTGCTTGGACGCATCTCCTGCTGCTTCATCTCAAGCTTAGATTCTGAATTAGTCACTCCTTGGTTGGCTAGTAAATCTGCAAGTTTATTGGCTTTCCTCCGAACACGATTGAAGTTAACAGTTCGAAGACTCGGGAGATGTTTTTGGATTCTCTGGTACACTTGTATTAGTCTCCAATGTTTTGAAACCCTTTATGGCGTTGTTCCATAACTAATTTTCTTAACTGCATTTATAGAAATCTCCGAGTCTATTTCGATAATGAAATTTGAGCTGCGATTTAGTTTAAGAAGCTCTATAAATTGTTCCAAAGCCATTAATTCAACCATGTTGTTGGTGGATTTACCTAAATGACAGTGGAATGTAAAAATTATTTTTCCTTCTTCATCTCTTAACACACCTTCATAACCTGTTGTCCACGGGTTGCTTTTTGAAGCCCCATCAATATTGCATTTAAGAAAACCTTTCAGTGGAGGATGCCAAAACTCCTTTTCCATTTCCAACACTCTTTATTTTCTTCTAAGACCATGGTGAATGACCTCTTGCATTCCCAAATGCTTGAGAGTTCTTAAATCAAGCGCAGTGGGAGGATTCTTGGGGTAACTGTGCACATTGGTGGAAACTGTCTCCTTAATCTGCTTTAAGATCATATCCATTAGGCAAAGAGGAGTAGTTTTTTCATCCTTGAAAATTATTTTATTCCTTTCCTTCCAAACATTCGAGATAATGAAGCATGGCGTAAAGGTCCAAGCCAACTTAAGGATCTCATACTCTGAAAAGTTTTTTCTCCACTTGTTCAGGGTGTTAATGATACTACTTTTGTCTATATCTGTCTGTTGAAAAATGGTGTTAAAAGAATCCCAAACCAGGTGGTATAGGTGTAGTTGTTGAGAGTATGCTCCATTATCTCCCCTTGAGCTTCACATAACTGACATCTAGAAGGCCCCATAACCCCCCTCTTCTGAATGTTTTCCCAAGTTAATATTTTCTTGTCGTGAACTAACCACATAAAAAGCTTGATCTTCATCCGCCCTTGGTGGCTCCAAAGTTTTTGCCACGACTTTGCCAAAACATAGGTATTTAGGTTAAGGATTATTCTTTTTGCTTCCTTGATATTAAAGATACCTTATTTGTTTTGGTCTGATCTTAACTAATCCTGCCCATCTATTACCAAGATCTTCCTCTGTTTTAATATACTCATGAGTTCTTTAGTTTTTGCTTTTATGGGGTTGTCCCCTCTACAATCTATTTTCCTCTAGTTTCTCCACTTTTCAGTGTCATGACGAAGATTCCAGAAATCTCTAGCTTTTATTAATCCTTGGGAATTAGTTTCCTTCTTGAGGCTCATAAAGTCCTCTCTTAACAACATTGGTTCTTTTTGCCAGTTATCTTCCTAGAAGAGAGCTTGGTCTACTACTCTGATTTCCCAGAAGTTGTTGTTTTCTACTAGGCTTCTATTTTCCTAGGCTTTATTCCAGATGTGAAATCCTTTTATGTTTCCTGACATTCTTATAAGATCACTTGTTTTCTAGGAGCTTGCATATTTTTCTTTCTAGGTTTTAGCCCATTAAGCCCCTAGTTCTTTAACCCATCTCCACCATAGCTTGGCTCCTAATACATTACTCAAAATCTCTTGATCATCTAAGCCTAGGCCTCCGTGACTTTTGGCTTTACAGATTTTATCCCAAGAAACTAGGGCCCATTTCTTCCTAGTTTCCTCCTTGCCCCAAAGAAAGTCTCTCTGAATATTCCTGAATTGCTGTAAGACCCCTTTGGGAGCTGGCAGGGCTGATAAAAATAAAATAGGGATAGATTGCAGAATTGCCTTTGTCAAAATCAACCTGCAACAAGGTTCAATGATCTGAAAGTCCATTTTTTGATCTTGTCTTGCATGTTGTTGAGAACCGGTTCCCAAATAATTTTGTGCAATGGTTTAGCTGTAAGGGGAATTCCCAAATAATTTGAAGGGAGGACATCCCTTTCGAAGCCCAGAATTCTAGAGATGTTCCTTTGAATAGCAATGTTAGTGTTTAAGAAAAAAAAATTGATTTGAAGAGATTGACTTCCATACCTAAAGCCAAGGCAAAGTCATTTAGGATTTGTCTGTACGTTGAAGCTTCTTTGACTGTGGGGATACCCTGCAGCATGTTGCCATCCACAAATTGTTGATGAGTCAAAGCTTGACCGTTCTTCGTTAATTGGAGGCCCTTGATCTTTCCTAATACTTTATCATTTTTAATGGATCGACCCAATCCTTCCATCATGATGATAAAGAGAAAGGGAGAGAGTGGGTCTCCCTACCCGAGGCCTCTAGAAGCACTAAAGATCTCTTAGGGTGAACCATTCACCAAAATTGAAAGGCTAGGTGAAGTAACCATAACCATAACCCATCTGATCTAGTCATGATCAAACCCAAAAGCAGAAAGGACCTTTTTGATGTAAATCCAGTTCACCTTATCATACGCTTTTGCAATGTCTAGTTGCATGATCATACCAGCCTGCCTTTTGCTAGTGAGTGAATGAAGTACCTCGTGGGCCTGAAATCAAAGAAGGAAGAAGAGGTTTGAGTCTGCTGGCCAAAATCTTGGAAACAATTTTGTAAACCACATTGCATAAAGCAATGGGTTTGAACTTATTAGGAATAAGGACTAAGTCCTGTTTGGGGATCAGGGAGATGAAGGAGGTGTTGAGGGCTTTTAGAATGGATCTGCTTCTTCTGGAGTCCTCTACAACATCCAAAATATCTTGTTTGACAACATTCCAGCAGGCTTTGAAAAAGTCTACATTAAAACCATCTGGACCTAGAGCTTCGCCATTATGCATATCTTTGATAACCACACTAACTTCTGCTTCAGTTACTGGTTTATTCAGGTTAAAATTATCTTCTCTAGACACCATCCTGGGGATATTCTTTATAATTTCCTTGATGTGTTGATCTGTGTCTAGATTATTTTCTTTTGTGATTCCTTTGAAATGCTGAACCATCACAGCTTCAATATTCTTGTGAGAGATCTAAAACTCCCCATCTTCATTCAATATAGAAGATATTCTATTGTGCATTCTATTGGCTATGGTCGATCTGTGGAAAAATCTAGTATTTTGTTCACCTTCTTTGAGCCATTGAACTCTAGACTTTTGTTTCCAAAAGATTTCCTCTTGTTTGCATAAATTTTCCCATTCTTGGTTGTGTTTTTCAGCTTGCTCACTTTTGATTTTATCAAAACCATCCATGATCATTGCTTGGTTTAGTTCCTGCATTTTGATTTCCACTGATTTTTTTTTCACAAAAATGTTACCAAAATCCTTCTTATTCCATTCTTTAGGTTTTATCTTTATGTGCTTTAGTCTTTTATGAAGGAGGAACATTTTGGTGCCCTGAAACTAGAGATCTTCGGACCACCATTTTTCAATGTTGCTGATGAAATTTGGGTGGGAGAGCCAGATATTCTCAAATCTGAAGGGTCTATTTCTGGGAGCATAAATCCCCTTGATTTCTAATTGAATTGGCCAGTGATTAGAGCCTCTAAGTGGGAGAACACTTGTAGATATTTCTTTATTTGTGAGCATCAGCTTCTCGAAGATAAAAAATCTGTCTAACTTGGAGGCAACCTGGGCATTACCTCCTCTTTTATTATTCCAAGTAAAAAGGCCATTATGCATTTTAGAGTCAACCATTTTCATGTCTTCTGTGAAAGAATGGAACACTACTGAATCTTTACTTAGGATTCTGGTACCTCCTTTTTTTCCGAAAGAGATTTAATCATGTTAAAGTCTCCTCCAATGACCCAAGGGATTTCTTCATGTCTACTTCTAAGATCTACCAGGGAGTCCAGAAATCTAAGTTTCTCATCTATTCTTTGAGGACCATAAACATTCGTAACTAGGAAGGTATCAGACATCCCCATTGGTTGAATGATAGCTGATAAATAATTTCTTGATGCCTCCGAATCTACTATGCTTACTTTTTGGGGGTTTCAAAGAGTGAGAATGCCTCTAGCTGTGTTCTCTGCTTTGACTTCTAGAAACTCAAATTTACTAAGCCATTTGCTATGGATTTGTTTTATTTTCTGAATGGATCATTTTGTTTCTTGAATGAAGATTATGTCTGGCATTGCTAGTTTCATTTTGTTACTTAGCATTCTTTTTTTTCTTTTACTACCTAGACCTCTGATATTCCAAGATATGAACTTCATAATTAAAGATTTGTAAAGGAGTAATTGGTTAGATCTTTCATGTTACCTGAATCTATCATTAGCTTTCCACACTCCATCAAGAACTCATTTTTCTTTTTTCCGCCTCTCTTCTTTCTTGGATTTCTAGTAGCTAATCTTGGAGTTAATTTCATTATTTTCACCCCTCTATGCTCCTGTTTGTGGATGTTTTAACCTTTTTCTAGAATTGTTCCTAAGTTTTCCATAAAAACAACTGTTGTATTCTGTTGCATTCTTCTTGAGGTAGAGAATCTATTCCTCCTTTGGTTCCCTACTTTAGGAATCCTTCCAGATCCAAGTTTTCCCTATCTAGAATTTCTTGTAGTTCATGATCTTCCAGATCTGTTTCACTTTGGGTCATTTCCTGGTCCATCTCCATTTCTGTTTCACTTCTCATGGCCTCTTTTTGAGAATCAATATTCGGAGATTGATTTTTTTCCTCTTTTTTTTCTTTTTCTTTAGCATCTTCCTCGTGATATTGGTTCTCTCTTGTGATTTCTTCAGTTTCTTCTAACACTTGAAACTTATTCTAACTACCCTTCTACCCCTCGGTATGTTGTTGCTTTGACCCCTTTTTTCCTGCCCTTCCTCTACTAGCCACTTTCTGAAAGCTTTCAGTTTCCTTCATTATATTAAGATTTTCTTTGTTATCTTCTTTACTGAGAGGGCAGTCTCTTAACAGATACCCATGTTCATGGCATCTTCGGCATGTTCATAGTCTACTGTCTGCACCCACTCCTCATAAAAAACTTCCAGGATAACTTCATCTGGAAGTGCTCTTGATAGATCCATTTCCACACATATCCTTGCAAAGGAGGTATATTTTCCCCTTCTTGTGGCTTCAGAAGCTTTGACAAGGTGTCTTAGTTTATTGCCAATGGCAACCAACGATTCAATTTTCCAATAATCAAGAGGTAGAGAGTAGAGCCTTACCCACACAAGAACCAAAGAGAAAGTCTCCCTCTCTGGGAAAAAGTTCATTCTCCAAGGTCTCATATAGAGACCTGCTTCAGCAAAACAATAAGGTCCTCCTTTGAATATTTTGTCTTTATCTTCGATGTTAGAGAACACCACTCTGAAGAATCTTTTTGATCCAAGATGTAGGTCAATGCTTCCTTTGGGTTACCAATGATACTTGATCCACGTCTGTAAAGACTTTTTAGTGGGCCATAGTTCCATGAATTTACAGATAATGGCATAGGTCCCCATGTGTTCCCTGTGCTCCTGTAGAGTAGGATCATTTAATATTACTCGAGGAGAGATTTCTGTGTTTGGTTTGCAAGGTCCTTTTTGTTTTTTGTCTCTTGAACCCAGACTTTTGTCTTCTTCCTCTTTGTCCTTTGTGCTATTGTTTTCTTTTGTTCTGGTCCCATCTATTTCCTTTTCATTATCCCTGTTCCTATCATTCATACAACCTTTACTGTTTCCAATTGGTGATTTACTTCTGCTGCCCACAACGTCTTTGTAGGAGGGAGAGAGCTCCCCCCCCTGCCACTCTCCATTAGAGTCGAACTCTACTCGCCTCGGTAACCCTAGTCGCTTCGGCTCTCTCACGTCACTCCAGCGTATTCTCTTCTTGATATTCCCAATCTCATATATATATAATATATATGTATATATAATTATTATATATTTATATATATATATATATATATATATATATAATATATATATATATTTAATAATATATATATATATATATCTTCAGTAGTGTCATTCTAAAAAAACTCATATTCGACCCAATAGTGAAAAGACTCCTTATGAGTTGTGGTGTGCCATACCTACAACAGTCAAACACTTCAAAATATTTGGCAGCAGATGCTACATCATAAGGAATGATAAGGAAGTTTCAATGTTAGTTATATAAATGAAGTAAGTTTAAATATTTTAGAATATTTTTAGGAGTATGAAAGTTTGAGTTTTATCTACCAAGTAATTATTGGGTTTTTCTTTTTTATTTAAATTAATTAATTAAAAAAATGTAGTATAAACTAGTATTATGTGAAATGAATTATAGTTTGGTAAACCATGGTATTGGCCCGTGGTATTAACAAAACCTATTTATATATTTAAAATCTCTATGGTAAAGTAAGGGTAAATTTTCATGGTTAAATATTTCATCTTCATCTTGTCCTGAAGATTTGATCTTCAACCACAGTTGTTGGTTTGAAACGCATCAACCAAATATTCTCTATGTGATTTTTTTCGAAAATTTTCATGAATTAATAAATGGTTAAATATTGTTATATGTTCCTAGCAAAAATTCCAAAAATCGTCTAGAGGTAGTGTTTGAATCATGCTTTTATGGTGGAAATGGATTCAACACCATCAAAAACTTCTAAGGCACCTAAAATTATAAAGTTTGATAGTCTTTACTTGGATTTTCAAAAATTCCTGGTGGATTTTTTCAAAATATGGTCAAAATTTCCATAATTTTTCAGGGCAAAACAACATAATCGTTAGACTACCACGTTTATATATATATATTATATATATATATATATTTATAATATTATATATATATATATTAGTATAGATATATAATTTTTAATAATATTAAGAATAATAAAAAATTATTGTTCATTAAATTAATTATTTTTAAAATTAATTCTCTTGTGTGGGTTAGGGTTTTATTGGGAGATCTATAGCTATAAGAGTTTTAGCGGATTCTCTCACTAGATCGCCACATCAAGTGCCTCTCCACTTCCACTCCCACCCCATGCTCTAGATATCATTGCTTTTATCTCATTAGTCATAAATGGGTTGTAGTACTAGAAGGCAAAGCCTTCTTGTTTTGTTAAGAAGCTAGAAGAAATTTGAAAGGTTGAATTTTTTGTGCCACAATGAAGAGCACAAGCCTTGCAATTCGTTGAATGTGGCTTGTGTTAGGTTCCTATACCAATAAGAGTCATAATTTTGAATGACTAAGGTTAAGCTTTGTAATATGTACATAATTTTGCTTTCTGAAAATGTTTTCCATATTGAAAAATCAAAAAATGAAAAGAGGGTATGTCCTAAAAGAAAAATCAAAGGACAAAAAGAATTAGAAAAGGTCCAAAAAAATGGAAAATATGAACCCCAAAAACAAAAGACCATGAAAGTGTGCAAGTTAAAATGCCACTACTATTTACTTTTATGCATAATAATGATTGTGTGCAATTTGTTATTCATGCCAGAATCCATGGTAATCAAACTATTTAATCTTGATCATGCCATGCTTTAAATGTCATGTTGATAGTTAGAGAATAAAATCTGACCAAACTATTTAACCTTGGCAGATCATTAGATAGGTAGAGTAAATAAAAGGAGCTTACCAGTTTAATCTGAGCCCTTGGATGATATAATGTTAGAATTAAATAGTTTCTTGCTTTAAAATAAAATGGATAAGCATTTTCTAACCTAAATGCACCGAAATAAGCTGAAGAACAAATGGTAGGATGATTAGATGGATAAGTAAAAGAAAGGTTACAAAAGTATGATGATTGATTAGAAAAAAAACACATTTATCATCTTTCAACATATATTTCAAATGTGAATGGGCAATTAAGCATGCATTCAGCCATTTACTTTACTAATTTCCCATAAATAAATTCAAAGTGCTCAAAAACCTTTAAGTCAAAAAGGATCAGAGCATTTCTCTGACTTTTAGTGGGATCGGACCCTTGGCTTGATAACTTAAGGAGGAAAGGTATTAAACTCCCATATAAATCATTCATTCCCCTCACAAAACCCCTTTTCCTAAGGTTAAGTTCTCTTGCCTAGGAAAATCCCTTTATAAACATGTTTTATGTGCAAAATGCACCAAATACATTTATCCTAAGTACTAAGTGTATGGAAAATGCATAAGATTTCAAATCCCCGCCTTCAATCCCTAATCCCTCATTATAGATTGGTTCGATCCCTTATCCCTGGATTAGTCCTTCAACTAATCCTGAAACCACCACAATTAAATCCTTGGCCCCCCCATTAATTCCCATCATTTACCCTTGCTCATCTTCACCTCCTAATCATCGTTGATCATCCCCCCCCAATATCTAATGACCCGTAATCATATCGGCCACACCTAATGTCTGCCCTTTAACCACCCAATAGAATGGTTTTCCCCTGACCCCCGATGCTACATGTCATTCAATGAATGGAATCGGGAAACCCCTCCTGATTACCACCAAGCCCACAAAAGCGGTGCGAAATAAACCGCTTACCACCCTCTTGTTAAATGACAAAGCCATATACTATTCACTTTGTGCCAAAATTCAAAAAAATCAAACGTTTACTCGTTTAAACACGAAAACCCCAGTTTTTCTCATTTCTCCTGTTTGTGTAGTAAAACCCTATGTAACCCTTCTATGCCCCCTGAAGCCTCTGCTAACCAATTCAATCATGGTTTACTTCCCATAAGCACTTTGGACTCACTCCATAGACCTATATAGCTTGATAAAGCCATTAATGACCCTCCCTGTCAACCCAACATTTTCCTAACAGTTTGTTTTATTTTACATGCGATCAAAAGACTGCAACCTTGATAAATAGTCTTAATACTAGTCATAAGACCTGTTTACTCTGAGATTGTTATCAAATCTATTCAAACAGAGATAGAAAATAAAACATACAATCAAAAGACAAGTAGAGAAAACATGGAATTAAATGATTTACTGTTGAAATAGAGAGAAAAAACATAAAATATACAGTGAAGGTAAAGGGACACAGTAAAGAATCGTCAAAGTGCATCAAGGTTAAAGAGTATCAAATTGAAGACCAATTTAAGTAAAATAGCTAGCATGAAAACAAACGGCAGGGAAGACAGTTACAAAGCATACAGATTCATGTCAAAGTGAAGATAGATGAAAAAATAGAGCGGTAAAAGTAAACAATAAAAGAAAATAGTAAAAGTAAACATGGAGGCATTAAGGGTTAAACAGAGATGAAAACACTTTCACCAGCAACAATGAAGTTTATCCAAAGTAAAAGTGAAAAATAGCTAAAAGAAATTTAAAGTTAAAAGATGTAATCAGAGCAAAGATGGTACATTCTTCATAAATTTCCTATTTAAGTCATAGTATTTCAAAAACTAGTTCGGCCAATCCAAGATGAATGTTGAGAAAATAGAGGATATTTGTGTTCCTAAAAGGATAATATACAAAACCCTATCTTACCTTTTACACAGGTATAGCCAGAAGCGAGATAAGTGCATGTCTTCACAGCCTATTTTCCGGACTGTGTAAAGTCCTATTTTTGTCATCTTTTTGCAGAGAGTATTGTTAACAGTTGGAGCTAAAGTTTGGGAAACTGAGAAACATTTATCTAAAAGACATACCTATATACAATAACATCTTTCACTTTTTACATATCTATCTTGGATTGAGATATACAAAGGTATCAATGGACCCTAATATTGCAGAATTGCTAGGGCACAATGCAGAAAGAAAGGATGCAGTTAGTGACTGGGATGCCTCATCATCAATTAAGAGTTGCTATCAAATTCAAAATTCTCTTCTTTTATCACCATAAATCCATAACAATAGCGCCAAACATATTCATTAGTTTTGAATGTCCTTTATTTAAGTTCTATTGATGTAAAACAATTTGAGATATTTGTAAAACCAATCTTGATATCTTTTCAAGATATTCCAATTTCGAATTTGTATAAATACTTCTTCATTTGAAGTATTTTTGTGTGGATTCCAAGAGATTTCTATAGAATCTTTCTCTCAAATCAAAGTTCTATTGTATCAATGACTGGATTGGCTTGCTGGATCAAGGAATAAAGATCAGATATTTTACAAGATTCTTGTTTAAAGCGAAATACAAATAAGTATTCTCCTATGTTCAATATTATTTTCCTTATGTTTTTTCCATAATGTTTTGTGTAATTTTCTAAAATCTAAATGTATAACAAGGAATGATATTTCAGCAGTTTCTTAAATGCACTCTGTCTTGATTGTTTTACATTCTGAATGTTTTCTCCTAAACTATCTTAGCTAGGGAATTCTTAACTGCTCTTTAGCTCCCGTAGTTTCTCCTCTGATCTATAACAAAGGATTCTTAATTGCCCTATGTTCATGATCACCATCTATTCTTCATTCTGATCCCAGTCCAAAGATTCTTAAGTTCCCTTTCACCTTGGTTAGAATTACTTCACCCATTAGGCCTAAAGATTTTCATTTTGCATTGCTAGCCTACCCTGTGAACATTCCCTTTAAGGACCTAGTCCAATTATTCTATCCATTTGTTGACTGCATAGCCCAATCACTTGAAGATGTAGCTTTATTCATCTGCGCCAAGAATTCCATGACCCAATCTTCAACATAAATCAAAACCCCCTTGAGATTTCATAACTAGCCTAATATCCCATCAAACAAAGCTAGATTATAAAGAGAGAGCCCTCTCTGGACTTAGGTTGGCTAGACCATAAGCCTAAAAGTTGGTTTGTGGTTACCCCAATGATCTCCTTCCTTAATCTTGGTAAATTACTGGGTGATAAAAGCTTGGTAGGCCAATTCGTGGAGATATCACCCTCCTCACATTCTATGAGGTTCTGGGCCGAAAAAAATTAGAAAATCATGATAAAGGGTTCTATCACTTCAACTCTATGCAGAAAAGTTATTTTTACCTTCTTTTTAAAGAATAAGAATGAATGAGACCTAATATTTCAAAGTGAGCCTTAATTCCTCAAGCCAAAATGGTTATATCTAGACCAATGGAACCCATAGTTTAACCTTTAAAGTGATCTCCCATCTACCATCCTTATTTGGGTAAAACTCCATATTTTTCCCTTGCACTATTGGAATGATACAACTTTAAAAAATATTGATAATGCACTTGGGAAATACATTGATGAAGTTGATATACTAGAGGAAATCTTATTGAGTGAAAGGATATGTGTGGAGGTAGATCTGGATCACGGGTTCCTAGCAACAATAACCTTAAATCTAGATAGCTAGACACACATTGAAGAGGTTGATTGTGATCAACTTCATTTTCAATGCAAAGTTTGCCATGAATATGGCCACTTTATAAGAATTTGCAAAAAATAGATTAAGAGGAGGAGCAAAAAAAACAAGGGAACAAATGAGAACAATGGAAACAACAAAAGAGTTTAAGAGGCCAAACTAAGCAACAAAACAATATATCAAAGCAGTTATTTCAGAATCAGAATGAAGGGAAAGGACCAGCTTTCCCTAAGTGATCCACTCTAGGTGGACGGGAAGGATATTGCAAAGGCCAAACTGAGAAAGAGTATATCTTCAAGGTTCTTAATTCGGTGATTGAAGAATGTGAAATTCTTGAAACCAATGTAAAAGAAAATGTACAAAATTTGATACCAGTGTGTGAACCAAAGAAAAATGATGAATCCATGCCGACATCAAAAATGATCCAATACCAGAGTAGCAAACAATGAAATATTCCTTATAAGAGGAAAAAATCCTCTCCCCTAAAATCTCCAAATTAGGGCCTTCCTTTTTGAGCTTGGCCAGTGAGAATTGAGAGGGAGAGAGGATAAATAATTACAATAGATATAAAAAAGGCTAGTTGGCACACTAATAGAGAGGCGAGGCATGAAAAAATAGAGAAAGATAAGAAAATGGGAACACAAGGAATATTAGATCCAAAAATTAGGAGAATAGAAACATGCTAAAGGAAGAAAATAAGCCCCTCAACAAAGGGCTACTCATATAACAAATAGGTAATGAGGGTCCACTCCTAGAATTATAGAGAATTGAGGTTACAGAAAAGGATTCAGGAAGTGAAATCCTTGAGGTGTTCGTCATCTCAACATCGGGGGGAGGGATCACAATAATAGGGCTAGAGCTTCCCTATTTTAGATGACTGGAGGTACTGGAATCCACAAGTATAGGAGTAAAGGCTCCACTACGAGTGGCCTCGTATTCATGAATTTCCCCAAAGCAATCGTGAAATTCATCGAGACGAGGGAAAAAATAGTAATAGTGACCATGAATATCACATAGGGCACAAGGGTGGTTTGTGCAAAGCGTTTTGATTTTAGATGGGACCAGTAAGTTAACATGGACTTCCAGGATGTTCAACTCAGGGAACACTTCATGAAACAAAGGTTTAAGTTGAGGAAGTTCACAACAATTGTTGGTGATGTGCCCAACAACTTCACACAAAGTGCATGGGAGTGCCGGCTTTGGGGCCTTAGGGGATGGAGGAGCTTGGGAATCCTTATCCTTCAAAGCTTTCCTTTTGGATTTTCCCCCTTGGCCAGATGCTTTTGGAACAGGAGGTCATTCCTATTGAGGTTGTAATGGAACTAAAGCAGCAACAGAGGTCAAGGGGACCTATTGAACCGGGATCAAAGTGTGATACGGTGTTGGCTAACCAAGTGTAATGTTTGCAACAGGATCGATGTACCATACTGGGATCCCGAGAGTCACATTAGGAAGTACCAATGACGCTGTGACAAGTACAAAAAAAATTCCTGGAGGGGGGAAATAAGAAATGTATATGACCAGAAGGGTAATGATCTAAGAGAATAGCTCTTGGATGATTAACACCTAGAGGAACAGTTCGTGGAGGGAACATTGGAGAGGCACCCACAAATGGAGGAGGTCGTGGGGGAGTGGATCCAGAGGGTTCAACTGGAAGAGCAACAATAGGATGTTGAGGAGCTCATTGTTGAGCAGGTGTACGAGACTGTTTAAATGCAGCCATGATGCTTGTAACATGCAAACACTCATGGACGTAGGTTCAGAAATGGGAGGGGGGGGACCAGGGAAGGCACCTAACAATGAGGAATCCTTCTAGAATCCAAGTGAGACATTGGTGCAAGTAGCTAAAGACTGGTTTTCAGACATCGACAAGATGATGGACTCGAGGGAGGTCATGGATGTTGTCTCATAGTAAGTCAACTGGTCGATGGTAATGATCTTCCCTTAATCGGGGAAGCACATCTTGCAAAACACCGCAGATATGACAACGGACATGGCATATGTCTAAGTATGATGTAAGAGAATATTGTAATCCAAAAGCGAATTGATAACTTTGATATTGACATGGATAGTATTACTCACAAGATTCACTGGATAGTCGCGGTACATGCCAAGGGGTTACGAGGAGTGTCTATCCCAAGCACGCAAGGTGATGGTGGAGGGGGACAACTCAGGTGACTTGAGTTATTTCCAAACAGCAGCAGACATCACATCGCTGGATGTGTCTTCATCAATAATGCACCTGGATATGATGGCATTACAGACTCTAACTGGTATCTGGAAAGAAGCATATGAAGGCAATGGGGAATGCACTAATATATTAACCAGGAAGACAATCAAACGATCGTATGAAGTATCCACTGCACCTAAGGTAGTTAGTAAGGGTAGTTGTTACAAGAAGTAGATCTCAAAGTATTTACATTGATAAAAAAGGGGAGATTGATGACAATGATTTTTATTGATGTCAAAGGTTTTCCAAATGAAAGAGAAATTTGCATAGTCAAATAGCATATTTGATGACATTTCCAATGATATATGATGTGCATTCTACACATTTTTATTTTTTATTTTTGATGCCACATTTAAATCTTTGATTGCATTTTTACTTCGATTACCTAGATACCATGGGAGCATAATATATATGGTTGTAAATTTTATTCCAAAACCTTTCCAATGGTATATGAAACACTCTCTAGCTCCTCATGGTTGAGGGAATATCATTTTTTGAATAATCATTGTACATTCTTCTAGTTACATAAGTCAACGCAGCTAGTGGATAAATCATCCCAGCTAGTGGACATATTCAGCAAAATCTAGACCCCAAATCCATTATAAATAAGCATTTCTATCAACTCACTTAAGCCAATTAAGGTATTTCTAAGAAAGAAAAGGATTAATTTTTAGGTTCATACCTCATGAACCAATTCAAGTGAAGTCGAGCTAAAGACATTTTTTGTGGGATTGAATTTTAAGGTCATTTTGGGAAGCGGTTTTGGCACTCTTTAGGAAGGATTTTTTTTCCTTGGTTACAAGGAAAGGTGCAGAGTTATTTTATAGCCAAGTTTCAATTCTATTGGAGGCTAGTTTTAGCCCTGTTGAAGGATGAAATTGAATCATGTTGAGGTTAAATTTCATGTTTTTTTTGGGGGTCAAATTCTACTCTTTGAAGGTCGAGTCCTGGAGTTTTGAAGGCCAAATTCAGGGCTAGTTAGAAGGCCAAGTTTTGGTGGATTGAAGTTTGAGTTCATGTCTGATTTGAAGATGGGTTTCTAGTGTTTTGAAGGGAAAGTTCAAGTCTGGTTTGTGGCTGAAGTTGTAGTCCTATTATAGACTAAGTTCTCATATGATTTTTGAGGCGTTCGAGCTCTGTTAGAAAACTATTGCAAGGATATTTGGAGGTTGAGTTTGATTGGCTTGGGTAGTGTTAAGGAAGTTGTTAGATGAAGTAATTGTTATGTTAAGGTGATAATAGGGTCGAGCGCTATTATGAATAGTTGTGTGGTATGAATTAGTGTAGATCCATCTTAATTACAGATCTAGCAAGAACCAAGAGGGATCAAATATCTTGAGGTGCAAACATCTTTTTCAGTGCAAAACTTGACTACAAGTTGGTACATCGACCAATTTTATTTCTCTCTCTCTCTCTCTATATATAATGGATTCAATGTCTTTAAAATTTGCTTGGGCATAAAATAATGAGAATGATTAAAAAATTTTACCCCTGAAAAATCATTTGTTTTCAATATATTTATACAATGTATATATAGCTTTTTTCAATTACTTTTGACTACTTTATTTCTCTATAAAGTTGATATAAGATTGCATTATCGCATATGGAGAGAGAAATATTTTATTTATGGTTTTGAGAGTGAGTGAAATATTTTTACCACTTCACCTTAGTATGGCCTTGAGAGTGAGATTATTAATGTTTCCAAACGCATATATTATTACATTGATTTTTTTTAAGAATATTTTATTTTTATTTTAAAAGGAACACATGTCAACTCCAAGTTGAACATGAAATGAATTACTCATTTGCCTCATACTGAGTTGTAGAACCAACATACTCATTTACCCCTTCAAATATTTCCAACATGTTTTCTTTTCCAGAATAAAAGTCAATAAATCTTTAAAAATATATCCATGTGATTGACATGATGGGAAGTTACATTTATTCTAATAATGACATCTAGATATTTTATTAATATCATAATATATGGAAAAATAAAGATGAGAGAAACTATTAGAATCCAAGTATATGCTATATGGATTTACTTGAGTCTGCATTTCCATATGTTGATGTGGTTAGGGCTCTAGTATTTTGTTGGGTGTTGTTTCCTGTCCAATTAATTCTATTCCTTTATGCTGCCCAACCCCTTTACCTTCACTCCTGACCTCATTAATGATTCGTCTGAAATCAGTGAGAGGTCCAGATACAAACTTTGATCTCGGTCTAAACCATGTATAAAAGTTTATAATAAGCTTGATCCTAGGAAAGGTTTAGGTTCCCTATCCCCCTCAAGGGTCCCTAAAATTTCTCATGGTCGTCAATCACATATCTCAAAATCCATTCTCGATGCTAGTTAAGAAATTGTTGCTGGTAGACAGTTATATTTCGATGGGATTCTTAGAGAAAGGAATACCTTGAGTTCCTATCCCTTATGAAGTGGTTTTCATTTAATTACAAAGGGGTGGCTAGTCCCTCGAAGAAATTAGCACTGAAACATGTGATTTGTTTGGATAATATTGATATTATTTTCCTACATGAGATTTATAATCTAGTGCTAATATTGTTTATATTCTTGAAGGAATGTTTAAAATGGGAATGTTTTGTAATTGATGCTCATGGGAGATCTAGGGGATTGGCTTTGGGTGTCAATTCTAGATTTGTAAATATTTTGAATGTTTGGGGATGTGAAGGGATTATTGCAATTGACTTTTTTTTGTCAAAAAAAATGGTTTGAATATTAGAGAGGTTAATGCATATGGAACATGTTAGGGAAGAGTTTCTTTCTGGAACAATTTGATGGCTCAATCCTTTATGCAGATGGAAAATATGATTATAGGGGATGATTTAAATTTCACCATGGTGATATCAAAAATCTAGGGAGGTCATGCCCACATCGACTCACTATTTGAGTTGTTTTCTCACATGCTCGACACATACGTATTGGTTGATGTTGATGTCGCTAGATATAAGCCAATGTGGAGAAACATGAGAGTCAGTGAAGATATGATTATGAAGAGATTAGACAGATTCTTGATTTGTGATTCCTTGTTGGATAAAATCTCATTTTTCAGGTAGTGGTTGGGTTTAGGAAGGATATCTAACCATCATGATATTTATATGGAATTGGCTGGAAATTTTAGAAATCCTAAAGCCCCTTTCAAATTTAATGCATCCTAGATGAAAGAAGAGGAGTTCAAAGTTATAGTCCGCAAGACATGGATTCCTTGTCTATTTGAGAAGGAGCATATTGTTTCTAGCCAATCTGCAGAAAAGTTAAACAATTTGAAGCAAAAGACTATTGACTGGGTGAAATTAAAACAACAGAGAGAGAATGAGACATTGAAAAAGATTGAGATTGAGTTCAAGCATCTAGAACAACTTGGTTGGGTGGGGTTATGAATCAAATCAAGAAAAGATTCATATCATTCAACTAGAAATAGATAGAAGAAGGTTGCTAAAGGAAAGAGAAGAAGCTCAGAGACTTAAAACTAGAGATATTTGGTTACAAGGAGGGGATGAAAATACTAAATTTTTCTAGCAATACGTCACAGGTAGAAGAGCCATCAATACACTTTGGTCATTAGAAAAGGAAAAAGGAGGCAGGGCTTCAAACTTTAGGGATATTGCTAGGATGGGTGCACAAATATTTTTAGGCCTCTTCTTGGCCTCTAGAGAAGCCTCCTTACATGAGATAATTTAGACTACTCGATTATTCCCCAAATTTGTAGATGAAGGTGATAACAAGGATCTAATGGCCCTAGTATCTATAGGTGAAATGGAGGTGTTCATGTGTTGGTTTAAAAAGGATAAAATATGGCATGTAGAATTATTTCTCGAATTTTATGAGCTAATTGGGTTGGATTTGTTGCTATTGAAGAATGAAAAACCTCTGGTAGGATTTATCAGGCTTTTAACTTTACAAGTATTGCACTCATTCCAAAATCTAATTATTTGCAGACATTTAATGATCATCGAACTATTTCACTTTGTAATTGCATATACAATATTATTGCAAAAATAATTGCAAATAGGATAAAGCCTATTTTATCAAAACATATTTCAAAGGAACAATTTTATTTTCTAGAGGATTGTTAGATCCATGAGTTCATTGGAGTTTCTCAAGAAGAATTACAAAGCCTAAAGACAAGGAAATTGAAAGGTATGATCATCAAAATTGATTTGTCAAAAGCATATGATAGATCTAGTTGGATTTTTATTAAAGTGTTGCTTACCCACTTTGGCTTTCACATTAGTTTTATAAATTGGACAATGTGTTGCATATCACCCAAACAATTTATTGTCTTAATTAATGGTTCAACATCTAAATTTGTTCATGCAGAGAGGGGTCTTCATCAAGGATGCCCCCTATCCCCAATTCTTTTTATGTTAATCATGAAAGGCCTTAGCTGACTCCTTAGTGAGGCTAAGAGAAGGGGAAATTCAAAGGGTGTTGCAATGGAAAGCGATATTTTCCTAGCTCTTCTATTAATTATAGATGATGTCCTCATTTTTATTGATGACTCTCGTAGGGATATTGCTAGATTTACAAAGGTGATTAGTTTATTATGCAAGGCACAGGCATGGAGACTAATCATCACAAATCCATTATATTTGCAACAGGTTGTTCTAAGTATGAGCTGACTTATGCTCTCGGCTAGCTCCCCTTCCAATCAATAAAATTTGATGATGGGGTTAAGTATATGGGTTTTCATCTTAAACTGAATGATTACAGAAAAGCTAACTGGATGTGGTTACTAGTAAAAATTGAAAAAGGAATGGAAGTTTGGATTCACTGGTCATTATCTCGTGCATGGAGGTTAGTGCTTATAAAATCTGTTCATGAAGCCATCTCATTTTTTGGATGGCCTTATCGTGGATTCCCAAGTGTATTTTAAATATTATCCAAAAAACCTTTACGGTTTCTTATGGCAGGGATTTAAAGATGAAATAACTTTTGCATAGTTTAGATGGGATCATATCACCGTGCAAAGGAAATGGGGAGGATGGGGCATTGAAAATTTATCATCCTATTTTTTGCAAGCCCTTGTAGCTAAAATTCGATGGAAATTAATTACTACTGACATTATTTGGACAACAATGGTAACAAGGAAATATATTTTCCTACTCTCTGCAGAATATGGATCTCTTTAAAAAGCAAGGGAAGAGAAACTATATCGACAATTTGGAAAGTTGTTTTAGACTCTTTCAATATCATTGGGTCTAGTCTTGCATGGAGAATCAGTTCAAGTGAGCGTGTGTGCTTAGGGATCGACCCATGGTCTGGTTGTCGTGATATGCACATTCATCCTCTTGATTTAAAGACATTTTTGGAAGATATCAGTAAGAAAACTCTTAATCAAGTGGCATATTTAGAAAATTCTTCCATTTGGGGCCATGTTGGTTATCAACTCACAATTTAAACTCACCTTCACATTAGCATCAAGATTGGAATGACTACATGAATGCATTATAAAATTCACATGTTAGAATTCAAGATAGGGAGGATTAATTGCTTTGGATTCACTCAATAATGGGGATTTATACTCCAAGCTATGGTTACTTATATGCTTTGTGTCAAAGGAGCTAGAGGATCTATTATGGTGGTGGAAGCTCATATGGAAATTGAATGGTGCTTACTCTCAAATAAAATTCTTATGGGAGATAATCTTAAAAGGAGATAATTTTAGGGTCCTTCTTGGTGTGTATTATGTATCAAAGATGAGGAATTAGTTGATCACCTATTTATGCTATGTCCTTCTTACACATGGATCTAGAATAGATTTCTCATGATCTAAATATTCGTATTAGGTGGTAGGGTGAAAATTTTAATGAACCATGGAAGAATTGTTGGAATGAGGCCAACCCTAAAAAATTATGGAACATGCATGTACTCATTTGGTGGGGCATATGGATTGGGAGAAATCAGAAAATTTTTGGGGAAATCATTTTCCTTTTAGAGTGGATAGGCATTTAGGTGTTATCGATTTATGCTCTCCTCCCCATAGAGGAAAAATTCTCTAGTACCCATATTATTTCCATAGAATCCATTAATGAGTTCAATCCATGGGCTTACATTGATGGATTTTCTCAAAATGACAGGTGTGATAGTGGTGCAATACTTTACTTTAGCAACTCTCACTTCTTCAAATCGATGTTCTGATTAGTTTTGGGCACAAATAATTTTGCAAAACTTTTCAATGTTAACTTCTTCTCTTTTCATTAGAAAAAAATTGTCAATAAGTAAAGGTTTTTGGTGACTCCAAAGTGGTTATTCATTGGTTCAACCAGATTTTTATTTGTCACACTCACACACTTGTTGGCTTGCTGGGGCCTGACCCAGGTTCAAAAGTGATTTATCCAAAAAATTCCGAAACTACTTGCACTTTCGGCAACACTCCGCGTAGCATGGACTGAAGTCTCACCCAAGGTAGTACGGGAGGGTGATGTAACTAGGTTTCCACACCCTAGGGATATCTTGATGAAGTCTGGGAAGTTCGTGAACCGATCCTACACATTCATGCTTCTTCGCGTAGCTATCTGACCTTCACATAGCTCTGTAAAGAGTGCAAAGAGGCACTGTCTAGATCCTTTATCCTTACTGTGTTATTATTATAGATCTTAACTTAATTTTGTGGGCCCAGTATTCTCATCAATCATTCAACATTCATAGCAAGTGCGCGCAATAATAAACTATAAAGAGATGCATAAAAATATAACAGAAGCACAAACACACAGATCTACAAGTAGATGCACAATATTTCAAAATCAACTTATCTTTTATTAAACCTCTATTCAGTTACAATCCCAAATCCACCCTACGCACTCAGCTGCAGGGGTTCGCACAAACAACTATGGACTCTACCATGCCTTTGCACACACAGCTGAAGAGCCTCTCTTTACTACTACCAACCAAGACTCAGAATTATAGACTCAGAGTGAATTACTTATCCCAAAACCATATTACTTCTCAAAGCTTAGACTAAAACTGACTTCTACACTTAGAGCCTCACTCTATTTATACATTCCCATGGTCTACAAACCATGGGTAGGCCGACACATTCTATATTAAATTACAACAGTTTATGGCGGACAACCTTAGGCTCTCGCACTCTGCACCTGCATTTTGTGGGGTCTTTACATTACATTGACCAAAACTTGGCTTTAAGCACCAACAACCCACTATGGGGGGATCCACTACCCAACACGACCCCAACACAATCATCGTGACTCGTCCCGAGTCACTCGGCTGGTGCTGTGATCTTCACGCAAAGTCCATCCAACTGTGCCTCTATGTTGTGAAGTCGAAAACTCCCCATGCCATCGTTGTCTGGATCTGCTCCCTTTCTACTTTAGAATATTCCTGTACCTCTGTCCGGCTTGTCGAGTCATGAAGACTATGCTTTGGTCAGTTAGTCAGACCACTAGCCCACCTGTGTAGGGCTTCAGGTCACTACCATTTACTCTTCCTGGGAAGGGCTCTCCATTAAGTTTGACTAGCTGGACTGGGGCATCGTCTATGACCTCCTTAGCCATATATGGTCCCAACCAATGCATTCTAAATTTTCCAGGAAATTTTTCAAACTTGTTGTCATACAACAACACTAAATCGTTTACCTTGAATATGGGAAACTTGATATGGCGATTGTGCCAAGCTTTCTCATGTTGTTTCTCTACTTGCCGATGGAATCTCGCCAAAAACTACTTTTCCTCAACTTCTTCCAATTGCATGAGTCTCTCTTCCAAGGCTTCATGGTCTAACATGCCTGTGATCGCTGCTATCCACAAACTGGGTACGATGTATTCCGTTGGCATGACTTCTTCCGTGACATAGACTAACCTGAAAGGTGTCTGACCCATCAATTTCTTGCACATGGTTCTATGTGCCCATAATACGGTAGGTATTCGCGAGTCCTAGTTGTTTCACTGCACGTTACAGACTTTGGTCAGTGCAATCTTCATAATCTTGTTGAATGCTTCTACTATCCCATTAGCTTGTAGATGGTACGACATACTTTGTTGATGATATACCTGGAACATCTTGGTTAGTGCACTAATAGTTTCATTTAGGAAGTGCATTCTATGGTCACTCATTAAAATTTTCGGGCATCAAAACCATGTCAATACATTGTCAAACAAAAATTTCGCAGCTACCGTGTAGTCCTTAAACGACTGTGCTTTCGCCCATCGATTTAGATACTCTTTGCAGTGATGATGTATCATGTGCCCATCTTCTCCTGAGGTTTGATTGGCCCTACAAAGTCTATTGCCCATTTTTCAAATGGTTGTAGCATCATCTGTGGATTGAGTGGCATATCATCCCTTTGTGATGGTTTCCCAGTCCGTTGACATACGTCGCAGGCTTGACAATATGCTTTTGAATCTTGATGTAGGGTTGGCCACCATAGCGCAACACGAAGAATCTTTTGTTTCATTGCTCATCCTGAATAGTGTCCTCCTGCAGCCCCCCCATGTGCTTCTGTGAGGATATATCCTTGTTCAAATTCAGGTACATATCTTCGTAATATCTCATCGTTTGCCATTTTGTAGAGGTACCTCGCGATGACAGAAAGGTTCATCGCGCGTACCATTGATTCCTTCTTCTACTAGACTAAATATTCTTGTGGCAGAATCCATGTGGTTAAGAAATGGATTATATCTTCAAAGTGGTTGTCCATACCGCGTACTTCAAAGAGTTGTGCATCAGGTAGTCCTTCCTCCAAATTTGTTGGCTCCTCACCGGTCTCAATTCGTGATAGGTGATCTGGTCCTCCATTTAGGCATCCCAGCTTCACAATGAACTCGAAGTCATATTCTGGGAATAGTAACAGCCATCTACATATGCACCCCCCCAACACAGGCTTGATCACCAAGTATTTCAACGCGGAATGATCGGTATATATCTTGAAGTGCCCACCAAGTAAATAGTGGTACTATTTCTAGAGTGTGTATACCATTGCCAATCCTTTGGGCTCAGTAGTAGAATAGTTCCTTTTTGCTTTGGACAGCCACCGACTTGTGAACACAATCAAGTGATCCATGCCCTCTGCGCCTTCCTGCGTGAGTACAACACCCAGCACAATACACGACGCATCAACATGTACATGAAATTTTATGTCCCATTTTGGGAAGACCAAGGTGGGAGCGGATGCCATTTTTTCCTTGAGAACATCCAAACTTTTCTTACAATCATCATTCCAGCAATATGTAGCATCCTTTCTCAACAACTGTTCCATTGGTGTTGTGATTTGTGTATAGCACTTAATAAACTTTCTATAGGAACAAGTGTGCCCCAATGTGGTGCATAGTTGTTTGACACTGCGTGGTGATTTGAGATTGAGGATAATGACAATATTCGTAGGGTCCATCATCATGCCATGTTTGCAGACCACATGGCCGAGTAGATTTCCAAAGGGGACGAGGAAGGTGCACTTAATCTGGTGTTCTTAGCAAGTATCCAGCATCAAACGTAAACTTGTTATATGGTGTTTAACTAACCCAAATACAGTCCAATCATCCAAATAAACCTCTAAGAATTTGTGGATGTATTCCTTGAGCGCAGCCACCACTACGTGTGAAAATATCGCTGGCAGATTCTTCAATCCAAAGCACATAACAGTGTATCAAAAATAGCCCCATTCAGTTGCGAAGGTTGTCTTACTCCTATCTTCTGGTGAGATCTTGCTCTAATGGTATCCTGAGAAGCTATCTGTGAATGAGTAAGCTTCCTATCCACCCACATTCTCCAATACTTCATCTGTAAACAATATTGGGAATGGATCATTAACACAAGCATCATTAAGCTTCCTAAGGTCCATGCATATTCTACTTTTTCCCTTCTAATTTTTCTCCTGTACTACCATAGGACTCACCCAGTCGGATTCTTCCACTGGTTCAATAATTCCGGCTACAAGCATTTTGTCTAATTCTTCACGGGCCTTTTCCTCATACTTTGGATTCAAATGGTAAGTTCACTGCTTAACTAACTTTGTGTCCAGTTTCAGAGTGATCTACGTCATCGCTAAGTCTCCAATGATCCCTTTTAAATCTGTGATTTTGGTTGGGAGCAAATCCTGATATTCGCGGAGTAGCTCGGCGACCTTATCTACCATAGCATCATCCCTATAGTCCCCAAGTGTCACGTACTTTGGCAACATATCTATACCAATGTTTACCTGCTTTGTTTTTAATGGTGCAATTATGTTAGGGTCCTTAATTGACGATCCTCGAACTTCGCGACACCCTTCTATTTCTGGAATAATAATATTTCGGGGGTCATCATAATCCTCCTCTACTTGTACGTTATAACATTCTAGGGCATAGATTAACTAGGTTGCCCATGCTGGTTGAACTACTTCCCGTGGTTCTTGTGGTATTTTGTAGATGGTGGCTTTCATGGCTTGCAGTGCATCGTCAACAATATCTGACCATCAGTCGTCAAATGTGAATGTTAACAAAAATCCCACACGCAAGACATCCCATTCTCCTGTACCATGTCGAAGTTCTCTCTCAGTATACCAATTCATGGGTGTGACATCAAGGGTATGGTAGAATAAGTGTACCCATTCAGGATGTGGTTCTTCTCCATAGGCTTTGGTCCATTTTTCGAGGTGCACACACGGGTCATCACATCCATCATATTTATCTACTATCCCTAATTCCAGTTTCTCAAATCGTAGCTGCATCATCCTCCTACAACTGTGCCATTTTTCAAAATTTCCTTGATGTGTTCCCCACCAACACATAAGTGTCGCACACAGCATCCACTTCAATGCATCGAACCACTATTGCTCCAGTACTGTGCTCTCAAACTTGCTCAAGAATTCATCCACCACTGTCAATCCATCATATGTTGGTAGATCTCGGGCATGGGTTGTTACCCAATGCAGTGATCTAGTCATCATGTTGCAATTCAGCATTGTCACTTTGTTTAATCGATTGTGCCAGTGTTCGTCTTCTTCATCTGAGTCCGAGGTGCAGGAACCTGCCTACTCCCACGAGATCCTTCCATCTGCAATCTGATTCACCCAATCCTGATCTCACGTAGTTATCTTGTAGATACAATCCAATTCATTGTCACTTCCATTGTCGCACACAGTTTCAGTGTAGCGCGCTCCTTCGACTGGGTTTAGTGGAACTACTATGCGCAGGGACTTTTTCTCGAATATCATCTTCTGCTTCTTCAGATTGATGACTCCATTCATATCAGTGGCCCAGTCTATTCCTAGGAATGTGGAATAAGGATTGTTATCATCAATAATCTCTATTACCTCAATGTTCATCTGTGTGCTCGCGCCTTCAGAATCCACTTTTACCCCTTGCAATCTCCCCATGGGAAAAAAATGTTGTTGGTTCGCCATTCGCAATGGAATAGGGGACCACTATAATGCGGGCTTGCCCATTCATTCCCATGTCTTCTTTGGTAACAAATTCACTTTCGAACCTAGGTCTAGGAATACTTGATCAATTTCATATTCGCCAATCTGTGTCATTAATCTCATTTCCCTCCCGATGTGCAATGTATGCTTTCCTAGCTTCTAGACTATGCACAGTTCACTTGATCCTATGCACCTAGTTATCAACTCCTATAGCCCTTTAACTACCTTATTATCATGCAGCAGTTTGATGAATGTCTCTAAGAAAGTAGTAAGCATAGAAGGATCCATTCCTGGCTCTGGTTGATCCTTACTACCTGAAGTAGAAGCCTCCACGAAGCTCTTGTTGGCTTCCATAAACGTCTCCTTTTCGTGTTCCAAGTCAAACTCAGGTTCCTTTGTAGGCGCCTTGCGAACCCATGTATCTTCCTAAAGCTACTTCCCCTTATCCTCCCCTTTGGTCATGCTACTTCTGAGCATCATGTTCACATTGGGGTCTTCTTCACGCAGTCCACACCTCATCAGTTGGATATTCTGAGTCAGAGTAGGCTGTAGTACCCCTTTCTCATTGGGTTGCTACAATCGCGAGCATAGTGCTCGGGTCCTCCGCAATTGTAACAAATTAATTGTTTGCGGCCCCTTCCTGGTCCCATTCCTCCTCATCCTCAACCTCAACCCTAAAATCCAGCTTGCGCTATCCCCGCAGGTGGGTCGAGGCCTTACGTTTCTATCTGCATTCTATAGGCTGGGGTCCGCTCCATCATTAACTCATAGCTCCGACAAGTATGCTCGTTGTGGCCTACCGACCTATAGAAATTACAAAACAATTGATGTGGAGTCTGTGTATACCATAGTTTTAAAACTCTAACTCCGACTCCAACTCGGCTGAGGATCGACTTCGACTCCGACTCCGAAATAGTAATGACTCAACTGGCTCGATTTCAATGACTCGGTTGTTGTAAAAAATATATTAAATATTTTTTATTATTATAAAAAAACATAATTTTAAAGATTTTAAACACAATTTTAAAGATTTTCATTCATGTTTCCAAACACACAACATTATAATAGAGATGGAAGACAACATATGATCAAAGTACGGTCATGAACCAATCCATTATATCAAAATGGTACCCAATGGCAATACATAGTCAACTGTCATACATGACCAAAGACTAAAAACAAAAAATACATAACCAAGGAGGCTAGAAATGGCCTCTACAACAAAAGTAAACTGTGACCAGAGTCTAGACTCCAATTCTAGTACTACTGGCTAGTAGCTACTGCGAGAGGAGCCAAGATCATGTCGATCAATCTCTAGATTCTGGTCACAATTGAAACAAAGTGTTTTTGGTAAATTTCTGAGTGTTATGTGTGAAGGAGTGTTACTTCATTTTATTGTTTAGCATATTAAATCTAAAAAGCATAGCAAGATAAAATCACATAATATAACATAGCAGTTGATGAAGCAGTTCACCCCTCTTGGGCTACATCTACTGGGTCCGAGGTCCCCAAATGGGCATGTCCTTACTCTTATTAGATGCTCAAATTGGTTATACAGTGATAAGAAATCCCAAACAAGTAAAATAAGCTGTGGAAATGAGTTCAGAACATAGATACCAGTAAATATTGGCTTTGGTTTCACCTCCAATGGTTAGCCATAGCCCAATACGGCTCCAACACTCCCTAGGCCCTGATAGCTCTCCAAGCTTCTATGCTAAAAAAGTACTTGAAGATGAAATTTGTTGACTCTACAATCAGTACCATTGGCTCTGGAATGCTCAAAATACCTGAAATCAAAGAACATTTCGCTCCGAAAGGTTCTGTCTACTGAAAGTTATGACCAACTGAAGTTTTGTCCAAGTTGGCCTAAGGAAACTCCACCAAGCATGGAGTAACTGTAGTTAGCTCCGTTAACTTTGGCATCAATGCCTAAAAAGGCGGACTCCACTAAGTGTTAAGGTGGGTAGTGGTCACATGGACTGGCTACACCACTGCCAGTGGAATCGTAGAGCCAACAGTTATGAAACTGTGGCATATAACTGTTATGCGAGACCACCGCCGAGACATGTGAACATGTAACTATAAAGCTTACCCACCGGGTGTGATGTTTCTCTGCCAGGTTTGACTTGTGGTTTCGAGACTTGGTTTTGATTGTTAAGAACTACTATGTGGGCAGGCCGGTTAGGCCTGTGGGCTAGCGGCCACCTGACCCAGGGTCGATTCCTACCAACACAAAATAATTTTTCCACAATAAACCTGTAGTCTTGGGGCCATGTGGCATCCATTAATTGGCCACTGAAATCCATAGTATATCCACTGTGCGATCTGGAGTTGACAAATGTCGATATGTGATTGGATGAAGAAGGAATACTCTTTTTTAATATTTTTTTTATTCAAAATCAATCCAAGTCAAACAGGACTTTTGCATGAAATTATGATTTTTCTAACTTGAGTAACTTTCACATACAATGTCCGGTTTGAGTGTTGTTCATGACTACAAGACCGTCTCGACGAGGCTTATCCTCTCATTCTAGTTTCAACCAATTATGAGAAATTCAAAATTTGAGCATCTTTTCCACTTAGGATATGGTCACCTGATCATTTTTCTAGATCTCGTGCTGGCTCTCCACCTCCACTTCCCACCCCATGCTCTATATATTGTTGCTTTTATCCCATTAGTCATAAATGGGCCACACAACCAAAAGGAAAATCCCTCCTGCTTTGTTAAAAGCTAGAAGAAATTCAAAAGGTTAATTTTTTTGTGCCACAGCCAAGAGCACAACCATGCAATTGGCTGAATGTGGCTTGGTAAGCCAATTCATGGAGATATGGACCTCCTCACATTCTATGAGATTATGGTTTGAAACAAAAAATGAAAATCATGATCAAGGTTTCTTTCACTTCAACTCTACGTGGAAACGATATTTTTACCTCCTTCTTAAAGAACAAGAATGAATGGGACCTAATATTTCAAAGCAATCCTTAATTCATAGGGCCACGATGGTTATATCTAGATCAATGGAGCCCATATTTTAACCTTGAAAATGATGTCCCATCTACTGTCCTTATTTGGGTAAAACTCTACATTTTTTCCGTGCACTATTAGAATGATTAACTTTCAAAAATATTGATAATGCGCTTGGGAAATACATTGATCAAGTCAAGCAACTAGAGGAAATATTCTCTTGTGCAACGATATGCGTGGAGATAGATCTAGATGAGGGGTTCCTAGCAACAATAGCTTTAAATATAGATAGGTAGACACACATTTGAGAGGATGATTGTGATTAACTTTATTTTAAATGCAAGGTTTTCCCTGAATATGGCCATTTTGCAATAATTTGCAAAATGAATTAGGAGGAGTAACAAAAACAAGGGAACAAAGGAGAACAATGGAAACAATAAAAGAATAGAAGAGACTAAAAAAACAATAGAACAATCTATAAGAGCAACAATGTCAGAATGGGAACAAAGGGAAAGGACCAACTTCCCCTATGTGATCCACTCTTCGTGGAGGGGAAAGGACCAACTTCCCTTATGTGATCCACTCCTCGTGGAGGGGAAAGAACAACTTGAAGTTTCTCAATTTAGTGACTGAAGAATGGGAAATTGTCGAAGCCAGTGTACAAGAACATGTACACAATTTGATACCAGTGTGTGAACCAAAGAAAAATGATGAATACATGCTAACATTAGAAATGATCTAATACGAGAGTAGAAAATAGGGAATATTCCTTAGAAGAGTAACAAATCCTCTCCCATAAAAGCTACAAATTAGGGCCTTCCTTTTTGAGCTCGGCTAGTGAGAATTGAGAGGTAGGGAAGGAAACATAATTAGAATGGATCCAAAAAAAGACTAGTGGACACACTAATAGAGAGGCAAGGCATGAAAAATAGAGAAGGATAAGAAAATGGGAACGCAAGAAATATTAGATCCAAAACTTAGGAGATATAGAAACACACAAAAGGAAGAAAACAAGAACCTCAACAAGGGGCTACTCATATAGCAAGGAGGGTCCTCTCCTAGAATTGTAGCGCATTGATGTTAGTAAAAAGGATGGAGGAACTAAAATCTTTGATCAAGAAAGAGAGACCATTAATTCTCATTCTCTAAGTCGCCAAAATGGGGGATTAAGAGGTCCTCCAAAATAAAGACAAGACTTGGAGTTGTATCAGGATTCTTTATGTTAGTGCAAGAGGAGTGTCAAGTGGGATATCCACTATGTGGTCTCATTGTTTGCTTCAACTGCTAGAATCTAATCCGACATCTTTGGTGTTGATTTCAATCAACACCAAAGGAATCACATATGAAAGAAGTGAGAAGGATATTTTGATACTTAAAGGGCATGCTCCATTTTGTTCTTTGATATCATAAGAGTATATATTTTGCATGAATAATGTAAATAGAGGTTGATTGGATAGGTAGCAATGATGAGAGAAAAACCACTAGTGGGAGTGAATTTTTCCAAGGATATTGCCTTATGTCTTGGTCAACCAAAAAACCAATCATCAATTTATCTTTCTATATTTGAAGCCAAATATATGGTAGTAATGGACTACTGAACACAAGTTCGCTCGATGAAATAAGTTTTGCAAGACATCAAAGTGGAATATGAGCATCCCATTATTATTTTCTATGACAATAATAGTGTAGTTAATACCTCAAAAAATCATGTCATGCATTAAATACAAAGCATATTCCAATCAACTATCATTTCCTCAAAGAAAAAGTCATTGAGAAAAATGTCAAGATGGAATATGCTGGCACCAAAGAACAAATTGTTGACATATTTACCAAACCTTTTCCCTAAGAAACCTTTGAATATCTTAGGAAGATGCTGGAAGTGATCTCCCCTTTATCTTAGTAAAGGAAGCACAAAATCAATGGTAGCACTTGTTTCTATTGATTTCAAATGGGGAGAGAATGTAGTCACATGAAGTAGCTAACAAGTATGGAAGAAAATATTCAAAGAAGGGGTTGTTGTTAGAAGAAGTAGATCTCAAAGTATTTCCACTGATAAAAAAGGGGGAGATTATTGAAAATGATTTTTATTGATGTCAAAGGTTGTCCAAATGAAAGAGAAATCTCCATAATCAAATAGAATATTTTGAGACCTTTCCAATGATATATCACATGCCTTCTATACATATATTTTTTTGGATTTTTTATGGCATGTATTTAAATCTTTGAATGCATTTTTACTCCAATTACCTAGATACCATGCGAGCATAATATATATGGTTCGAAATTTTATTCGAAAACTTTCCAATGGTATATAACACTCTCTATAACTCCTTATGGATGACGGAAAATGATTTTTTGAATATTCATTGTACATTATTCCAGTTGCATAAGTCAACCCAGCTAGTGGATAAATCAGCCGAGCCAGTGGACATATTTGACAAAATCTAGACGCAAAATGTAGTATAAATAAGCATGAGAAGAAGCATTTCTATCCACTCGAGAAATCCAATTTAGGTATTTCTAAGGAAGGGAAGGAGAAATTTTTAGGTTCATACCTCATGAACCAAGTGAAGTGAAGTCGAGCTAAAGTCATTTTTTTCTGGGAAGGAATTTTGAGGGAATTTTGGGAAGTGATTTTGGCACTCTTTAGGAAGGATTTTTTTCTTGGTTACAAGGGAAGCTGCAGAGATATTGTATAGGCCAAGTTTCAAGTCTATTGGAGGCTAGTTTTAGGCCTTTTGAAGGATGAAATTTAATAATATTGTGGTTAAATTTCATGTTTGTTTTGGGGGTTAAATTCTAGTCTTTGAAGGTCGAGTCCCAAAGTTTTGAAGGCCAAATTCAGGTTTGGTTTGAGGGGCAAGTTTTGGTGGATTGGAATCTAAGTTCATGTATGATTCAAATATTGGCTTCTAGTGTTTTGAAGGGAAAGTTCAAGTCTGGTTTGTTCTTGAAGTTGTAGTCCTATTATAGACTAAGTTCTAGTCTGATTTTTGAGGTGTTCAAACTCTGTTATTGTAAGGATCATTGGAGGTTGAGTCTGGTTGGCTTGGGTAGTATTAAGGAAGATATTAGATGAAGTAATTTTTATGTTAAGTTAATAATAAGATTGATATATATTATGGACAAATGTGTGGTACGAATTAGTGTAGATCCATCTTAATCATAGATCTAGCAAGAACCCAAAGGAACTTTATTTATGTTTTCAATTTATTTATATAATGTATCTATATTTTTTTTCTCAATTACTTTTGACTACTTTATTTCTCTATAAGGTTGATATAATATTATGTTATCGCATATGGACATAGAAATATTTTATTTATGATTTAGAAAGAGTGAAATATTTTTACCACTGCACCTTAGTATGGCCATGAGAGTTAGATTATTGATGTTTTATAATATTTTCAATTAAAAAAACCAAACACATATATTATTATATTGATTTTTTTTAAGAATATTTTCCTTTTATTTAAAAAGGAACACGTTTCAACTCCAACTTGAACACGAATAGAATTACTCATTTCCCTCATACTGAGTTGTAGAACCAACATAGATCTATCCTAAGTATGGATAAACTAACTGGTTGAGCTTCATGAAAACAAGGAACAAGTGGGGACTAAATTGGAAAATTACCAACAAAAGATGAAATCCCTATTTGAGAAAAAGGCCAAGAATCGAACTCTTCAACCAGGGGATTAGTTCTCTGATAGGGTGTCTGATGGGAATAAAAGGGTAAACAGGAAAAGTTTGATTCACTTTGGTTCTGCCCTTTCAAAATTTCAAAGGAAAAAGGAAATAATATGTACCTACTCGAAAATCTAGAAGGCTAATCATTGGAGCTGCTTGTAAATGGTTAGTTCCTCGAACTCTATTTGGAGAGTTAAAGGTACCCATCTTGCACTCATTGTAAATACTGGTGTCTACATTGTAATTATCACATGAAATTTTCAGTTTTCTGTTTAAAATTTCACTATCACAAAATTTTCACTTTTTTAAAAAGACTCCATGTCCAAAAACAAAAGTTCACAGACTGTAGGTTCTCAATGCATTGCAATCCAATGTTCCATCCCCACATGGAGCCAATGTTGTTTCTCAGTGCAAAATGTGTTTTCATTGGTCCAAAGTGAAAAAGAGTAGTGAGCTTTGAAGCCATCTTCTAAGCCATAAAATCTTTCATAGCTAAATCCATCCTTCTCCATTGAATAGTTTTCAAGATAAGCTTTCCAATGGTATATGGAACTCCTAAAATGGACCCCAAAATAAGAATATATGGCCTATTAAAGATGGGGGTTTTGTCACCTTTGAAAGGAGGAAAGAATCACAAATCAACGATCAAAGGTCCTGGTAGTGATGAGGCAATCGAAGTTTTGGGGTAAGACCAATGATCAACAATTGCGAATATCACAAATCAATGATCAACGGGTCTAAGCAGCGACAAGGCAATCATAGGTTTGGGGTAAAACCAATGATTGCGGGTCTAGGCATATTGGCAATCACACATCCACTAGACTACTCTTAAGAAGTTGTGGGAAGAATACGTTGATGGTGTTAAACGGTTGGGAAGGCCAAAAACAATTTAACAAAGGCTTTTAGTGAAAAACCAAGGGCAGACAGACCCATTCCCTTTCCTTCAAGGGGCCGCACGGCAGAGCGCTATTGGAGCTGATAAAGACACGGTGGTGCTTACATCACCATGACATGGCAATACAGAGGACACGTGGTATGTTGATATGGCATTTTTAAGGTCCTATGGGGGCATATGCCAGTGACACGTGTCACCACTCAAGAAGTGACATGTGGCAGTGATGATGTCACCAATAAAAAACCAGCAATGGATGAAACAAGGCATTATTCTATAATGAAACCTCTGATTGTGATCATGTCATAAAGGGGCTACGATAAGGGGACTGGCCCATGGTCACATAAAGAACTGAAGAACCAAGGGCTAAGCACAGAAGATGGTTGGCGATTGGTGGGTCCAACGAACCACTCCTAAGAAGTTGGAGGAATATGCTTATGGTGTTAAAATACTGGGGGGGCTGAAAATAATTTAACAAAGGTTTGTAGCAAAAAATGAAGAGCAGGTGGAGCCCTTCTCTCTCCTCCAAAGGACCACATGGCAGAGCACTATTGGAGCCACTAAAGACATGGTGGCATATCTGAGTGACACATGTCACCACTTAAGAAGTGACACCTGGCATTTTTAGGGTATTATAGGGGCATATCTGAGTGACACATGTCACCACTTAAGAAGTGACACGTGACATTGATGACATCACCAATCGAAAATCGACAATCGGTGAAATGAGGCATTAGTTCGTAGTAAAACCTCTGATTGTGATCATTCGATAAAGGGGCTCTGGTAAGGGGGATGGCCCATGGTCACTTAAACAGCCAAAGAACCCAGGGCTAAGCACAGAAGGTGCTCGGTGTTCATCAATCGTTGAAACTTGAGGTCGCATCACCCCAAGTTACATCCCTAAGTGTAAGTCGCCAATAAGAAACATCCGATATAAAGGATGAGCCCCAGGTCAGAACCCTCAGTCCTATGATGCAGAAACATTAAAAGGGGCTAAATCATAGGGGCCAAAGGAGATCAATGTTCGTAGTTTATCAAGCATATTCATTTTTAAAGCCCCCGATCTCTAAGCTTTGATACACATGTATTCACTATTTTACAGAGCATGTATGGCTTTGATAGTGTTCCCCAGGAAGTTATCATGATGGATGAGTTTCCAGTAATGTTGAAAATGTGTTGTGACTGTCATGGGCGATCTCTCTCGCTTCTTGTAAATGAAGAAGAAAAATTGTTAAGACTGAAAGTGACGGGGAACTGATTGAGAGAGCATGACACCTAATGTAACATAAACTTGGTTGGGATTTTTGCAGCAAAGGGAGTAGCATGGAGATATTTCTGCAGGATCATCATTTCAGTTCACTTGTTAATTTTGTTTTTTTGTTTTTTATTGATATGGTTATTCTGGTTTATTTTCCAAGAAAAGTATATTTCTGTTGTAATAATTGGAGGCAAAAGAACCAACACGTCAAGATAACTAGTTATGTAGGCAGCTAGAAGCTCTATCCTGAGATATTTTGTAATTTTCGTGTTCTCCCTCTCCTTATAAAAGGGAGGAAGAAACACATAGAGAAGGTTCTGAATCCTAAAGATTAACTACATGTTATTTCTGAGACTGTACAACTTCTAGGCTTTCATCTTTCAATATTAATGAAATGGTGGTGATTCCTACATTCGACTACTGCAGTATGTTCCATCTCTATTTAAATTCCATTATGTTCACATTTCCTCTGTGATTTCATGTAATTATAGCTGCCAAAAATATTTCATATGTTCTTACAGATTCATTTGTATTGAATTGTTAATGCACATGCCTCTATGTATCATTAGGATTATATCTTTAAATAACACTCCATGAATCATAGCACCCAATCATTTTTCATGAATTATTCTTGTCTTTAACTCAGATAAGTGTAGAATTCTTGAAGTTTCAAGATCTATATGATGAGTTATTCTATCTCCTTATCTTCTTTCATTGCTCTACAAAAGTTGATTAAATTGTAGGTCATCGAACTACTCGGCTTATGTCCTTGGATGAATGAACCAACCCATGTAATTTATTGTATGTATTTACATATGTGTATAAAATGTATATGATGTCTATGTTTTCCTAAAAATCATATGATATAGATAAAATCTAGATGTTATGAGACACTAGCTTTGTATGCAATTTGAGGCTGTCTCTAGACGCGACAACATCTTTTAGCATCATTGTCATTGAATGCCTTGAAGGGGTTTTCCCCCTAGGATAAGACAATTTAAGCACTCTTTATGTACATGAGAAAATATGTTCTGATTTCATCCTCATCACCTTGGCGACTCCACAAATCTCAATATCATTTATCATCCTGCCTTTTAGAAATCCTCACACTTTCTTAGATACCTCTTAGCGGAAAACCCCTTCTGTATCTAACCCAGATAAATTAAATTTTAGGAGAGACTTGAAGGAGAAAACTCCTACTACCTATTCTATTGTATCATCATTCTTTGAAGTTTCCTCTTCTAGCGTCAAACACGTTGTCATCCACTACTTAGATTTTACCCCTAAGGTATCAGTTACGAATCCTTTCATTTCATTTCCTCCTCCTCTTGAGGTTGAAAGAGGTAAATCTATCCTCAATAATAGCAATATCCATTAAACACTCAATCACACTACTCTTAGTCTAGTTACCCAAACCATTGCAGTTTTGGCCCAAGTTCCTCCTATAAATCTTAATCCTGCCCCATTAATCTGGATGGTTCCTCCAGGTTTCTTACTGAATAAATATGCCCCTCTAGATTTTCCTCATCCCCTAAGTTGTATGCCTCAAAACTACCCAAATCTTTTGCCTAGATTTAATGAGGATGAAAACATTCTATAGAGGCACATTGAAACCTTCTATGCTTTTGTTGAGAATCTAAATGTAGAACAAATAGATGTGGTCCTGAGACTCTTTGTGCAATACCTTGATGGAGAAGCCAAAAATTTGTTTGAATCCCTACCTAATGCGTCCATCACTACCTAGGAGGAACTCGAAAAATCTTTCACACAAAAATAGGGTGAAAAGAGAGATCACGAGTATGTCCTCACAGAGTTCAATGCTATAAGGAAGAAGCCAGAAGAGGATATTTCAGAATTCATAAAAACGTTCAACAAGTTGTATAATAATATGCCTGTTGAGATAAAGCCTCCCTCCTCAAGCTATTTCTCATGTAATATTTGTTGGAGCCTTTGAGTCCAAATTTGTCTTTACCCTAAGGGAGAGGAGAGTCTTGTACTTTGGATCAACTCCAAGTTGATGCTCTTGAGGTGGAAGAAAATTTCACCTTGGCAAGGAAGTCAAGAGGAAAGAATGAACCTACTGAGAAGAAACAGGGGAAAGAAGAGACTTCTTTCTCTGGTCAAGCTAAAGAATTACTAGATCTGAAGTGGGAGGAAATGGATAAAATCATTAAGATTTTATCTCATAAGGTAGTAAAACGTGAGCTTGAGAACAAGACTCTCCCAAAATAGAATGCTCAAGGTAACAACCAAGGTTATAACCCACAATATTGAAGACCACCATTGCAGAGACTTCAAAGGGAAAGAAAATATCAACTCGATCATACTCCTCCTCCTCTATATATAGAAGATGATCTAGATGAGCAACTACCACATACACATGAGATGCACGGAAACATGTATTCCTCCTTCTCTCAAGAGGAACAAGACATAGGGGATTATTGTAAGTAATTTGTGGATTTCATGCAAGCACAACTACATTGAAAGTATGACCTGAGATCTTCAAGAAAGAGGTCGAGGGGACCTGAACAAAAATAGGAAACTACTCCCCAATATTTTCCCATAACTGAACTTCTAAAGCATCCTACTTATAAAGCTCAAGTCTCCCAGTTCATGCTCCCCTCCACTGCAGTAATGACCCATGGTTGTTTAAACCTTTAAGAAGAGAGACCAATGGTTGTCTTTAGCCCTAATGTTGAAGAGCTTGATCCTTCCACTACACCCTTCTATGTCACCCTCGTAATTAATGACCTCTTATTGTGCAACTATATCTTGGACTATGGAGCCTCGCATAACCTCAGGCCTTTAGCCATGATTAAGCAACTTGGCTTGCAGATCACCAAAACCTACAAGGACCTATACTCCTTTCACTCTAAGAGGGATAAAGTTTTGAAAACGATAAAAGATCTGCAGGTAAACTTGGCTTAGATCCCTATGAAGAAAATAGTTATGGAAATAGTAGTGGTAGATATTCCTCCTCCATTCGACATACTCCTATCTAGGTCTTGGGGTTCCAAGGTGGGCGGCCCTATCAAATTAGATCTAACTTATCCATTATTCCCACTTTTAGAGGCAAATAAAGGAGGTTGTACAGAGAGTCCATATTTGTAAAAATAGTGACCACAACTGAAGGTTCTAAAAATTCTCTAGTGTATGGAAAATAAAACGACCTCTCTTCCCTATTCCTAGAAGAAGATGAGACCATCTTAGTAGAAATGCAAGTACATCTAACGATGTAGTTAGATGACCAACACAGTTAAAAACAAAGTATGGAAATTATACTTTGATGGAGCGAATTCCAAAGAGGGAAATGGAGGAGGAGTATAGTTCATAAGTCGTGAGGTCTTTCCTTTAGATAAGGTATTGAGTTGCTTGTGATATCCGGTCATATTCCTTGAAGCTACTTTGTCTACTACCCATATGTTTTAATCTTGGAATTTTTCGGAAAGGGTCGAGAACAATCCTTTATTTCTTGAAGCTTTGAGATCTTGGGAAGAGAAGAATTTTCTCCACACTGTTTTGAAGTATTTCTTGATTAGAACATTTAGGGATGAAAAATTCTTCACAAGATTTTCCATGATATAGTTGATCTCCTTCATGCCCTCCCTAAACCATAACAAAACCTCTCCTCTTTAGAGTAAAACCCTTGAATCTCTTCTCATAGATATTTAGATGAATACCAAGACCCTTGAAAAAATAGACACAAGGTTACCTCCAACATTTTTGTCACTATTCTCTGCACTATTTGGTCTACAACTTACTGTGTTGGTATCACTATAATCCTTCTCATTATGTCTCCTCTGCCATTGTCTTTGACACCTTTTTCTATCGATTTTCCACAGTCCTTTGGTTCTTCATTGGTTGCAATAGATATGAGAGAGATCACACCTTAGCATTGCACTTTTTACTGTCACTGTGCATAGTCCCCTAATAGGTTTTGAGATATAATTACAATGAGTAATCATGTGAGTGATATCACTATGTAGAGACTTCCCAAATATATATTACCAGATTATTCTGAGCTCCTTACATACTTTTGAGAGATGCATATGATTGACCTTATTACAGTCTTGCAAGGACTGTATCACCGAGCTTCTCTTTACGGTCTCATGATGATTGTATCACCTAAGTTTGCTTCTAGATTTGTGAGATATGGAGCACATTTTTATATATCGAGACCAGACTTCCGAGAGTGAGATTCTTCCGAGAAAACCATCGTGTATGCATTATTTTTATTAACTCCTATACATGAGTCAAAGATCATGTATGAAGCCAACAAGAATGCCTTAGTTCTAGGCCAACATATCAAGGAGATTTACTAAGTATTATAGAGTGGTTTCGCATGATAATAGTGATACTTCTCTTGGAACTTAACCTTTGATATTATGAATTTCATAACACTTACAATGAAACATAAAAACTCCTAAAGACATCAAAAAGAATTCTTTGACTTATGGTAAACACATCTTGCTGATGAAACCCATGATGCAAGGAATAACAATTTTATTCATTATATTATAGATACAAGTCATAATGAAAACCGAACATAGTTACTTTTCCTTCAACAGATAATACATACATATGAGTTATCTAGGTAAAACAAGTTGATGCAACCATTGGACCAATGATGGAAGATGGAAGTGAATGACTCATACGAGGGCAACCCAAGATTAATATATTTTGTAGTTGCATATGTCAAATAATTATATATTGATAAAATATTCACAAAATAATTAAATATTTAAGTATGGTGACCCATGCTATTGGGATATTAAGAGATCGGGCCTATAGTGCCATGAGAAATATCGAGTGTTGTAGTTGCTAGTAATTTCTCCTCACATGCTTCAACTCTCTATCATTTCTCTCTCCTTAGCATGCTTCAACTCTCTATCATTTCTCTCTCCTTAGCATGCTTCATGGCATCTAAAATGTTTTACATCAACCCACTATAACTAATTCCTGACATTTGAAATTACCTTCAACTCTGTTATGGGACATATTGGAATGTTAGTTCACTGGAATATCATAGATCCATGCACCTCAAAATTTTCTCTAATAAATTTCTATCCTAGTATAGATAGAATGTCAACTGATAGATACTCTTTTATATTAGTTAGCATTACCAACTATTGAATTTTGGCATATTGAAATTTTATAGCTTAAACACATTCATGAAATACATCACAAATTCTCTAATATGAGTGGTCTTAGTACACACACAATTTCAAATCCCGATAGAAAGAAAATAGTCCTTTTAGCTAAATTCTGTTCCAAGAGATACCGGATATCGAGTGTCGAGAGAACAGGGTATTAGTTATCAGGTTTTTTTTAATGCACTACTCTTAAAACAGTCTCATTTTGATCTAATATGTGGAACCTTGCTAATGGAAACTTGAAATATGGGGATTTCAAGAGATTGAGATAAATGGTGATGGGTTGTTCAAGTATCAATTGATTGGGACTTCAGAGTTTCAAGAGACTAGGAAAAACAACTTTTAATTCAAATCTTTGATGTGTTTCTATCCTGACTCTAGCGAAAATGTTATGCAATACACCTATTACTTGTCAATTAACATTTTGGGATTTGGGTGTTGAGTTGTCAGATTCTAAAATTGAAACATAACACAATTCAAATGACCCAACCCTAGATTTGATTCTAAAATTGAAACATAACACAATTCAAATGACCCAACCCTAGATTTGATCTTATCTGTAGAACCTTACAACACTGGAAACCTTTGTCTAATTAATAACCTATGCTAGAGTCTCATGTGAAGAACAAAGGATCTCACTCAAAGCATGTGAAGAACAAAGGATCTCACTCAAAATTATACTATGTATTAACTCAAATTAAAACACATCAACATTGCTCAAAGGCATAATACACTACAACATTACATATGTAAATAGAATTTTTCTCTGTAATCTTTGTCTACCTTAATATCTACTCGTAGTCCTTTTGGAGATTAAATTCACTGGTTTATCTTGACCATTCCCTTAGCCTAATTCAACATAATTTGGGCCTTGTGTTTCCTAGCGACACACTTCAATCCATGCGAGATGTCTTACATAAATAATTAAAATATGAACTTTCAATCCATGCGAGATGTCTTACATAAATAATTAAAATATGAACTTTCCATATTTTAACAAATCTAACAAATAGATAAACTCTACAACTGATCACTGTAATAACTCTTAAGTCTAACCTCTTATGGATCAAATTTATCTTCTTACAGAGACTTCACCTTCCATAGTGATCTTACAGTGCAATCTTAAATATCAAACCAACATTTAAAAAACACTTACGTTACGATCTCAATAAACAAATTCCTAACGTTCAATATAAATTAAGATAACCCATCGCAAAACATTATGATCTTAATAAACAAATTACTAACCTTCTAATATAAATTAAGATAACCCACTGCCAAACATTATGGTCTTAATAAACAAATTACTAACCTTCTCATATAGGTTAAGATAACCCACTCCTTTTGGCAGAGGAAATTTTGGTGGAGACTCCAAAACAAGGATTTACTATCTATTACAGACTTACTACTTACAGCACAAAAACACTTGCTACTAACTGCACAAAAACCAGAGAGGAGAAAGATTGAGTAACATATTAAGTTTGGTGACGACATGAAAACGAGAATTTACTATCTATTACAGACTTACTACTTACTGCACACAAGTCTTACTACTCACTGCAAAAAAAACAGAGAGGAGAAAAATTCAGTAACATCTTAAGCTTTACGTGGAGAATGGAGCTGAAGTTTCGTGTTTTTTATTTGTAAATGTTTTCCTTGCCTTAATGAAATATAATCTAAACCATATTGCCTGAACGCTCAACCTGGAATTTGATTTTTATTTTTTACTGTGCATGACTCTGTTTCAGGTTGCGCATTATCTTCTGGAGTTCAACTCCATATTTTGCTGCCCGCTGAAAATCTCGTTGTATTTAACCATGAGGGGTAGTGGTTTTTGTCATTTCATCTGCGTTATCAAACACCGGCACCTGCTATACATCTTGTAGTTAGAAGAAGATGTTGTAAGAGGTAATGGAGAAAGCTAAATTTAGATTATTGTTACAATGATAGGTTTGAGAATCTTATTTTACACCTCATATCCTAATATCTAGACACTGGTTGAAACTATCTTATTAGTGTGAAGAGCTATATAATCAATGAAAAAAATAAGCTTGTATGAGTGTTTGTATGCTTTCCAAATATCTCACCTCGACAGCCATTTAATTAATATATTGAGTTTTTATCAAATGTAGGATGTCTACCTAGCCTATTCTATATACTTTGCTGGAGGTTTACCACATGATCCAAAACAGAAACCCTAAAGAGGAATGATTTTTGTTAAGAGTCTTAAGAAAGATCTTAAAGATTCAAAACTGTTAAAAATGTAATTTCACCAGCCACGTAATTAATTTCCAGCGAAACCATTTAGGAAAACCACCCAAATCTTATCGGACCACTTTTGCTCAGCAAGTGGTTTTCGTACAGACGCGCCCGGTGCAATAAGATTTTTAGGCCTGTCCAACTGTACGTCTTCAAAACCGCTTTCCATCGGGACGTAAAGTTCAGTTGAAAAGGCTCTCCCGATATTGTTATGAACCATCGGATTGAGTTCATCGTTATTCACCGTCGATTGCAATCAAGCTGCCAGCAAATGAATTTGACGTGCCGTAAAAGTTTTTTTTTTATGTTTGACCGCGGTAAAAGTATTTAATGCTAAGTTATTGTGATAGGTAAAAGGTTAGTCGAAACTTTAAATTTTAATGTTTTTATTTTTACGGAAGTATGGCGAATTTAAAAATAGGTATGGGCATAGTATATAGTTTTTAATTTTATTATTTCAAATTCACGGGTGTAAGTTTTTGTTTTACTGAACAAATAAAACATTTTGTTTTACTGAACAAATAAAACACATTGTAAAGTTTTTTTTGGTCAATTGTATTTGGGAATGAAATGCACAACAGTGCCAAGATGTGAATATAGAAAAATATAGGGGAGCATGTAATGAAATAAGGAAGCAGTGTGTAGGTGAAAAACACACACAGCAATGTGAATGTAAGAATGGACTTATGAAATGAACTAAAGTTTGCACAGCAGTGCAAGGGTGAAGGCAAAGAAAAACGAAGATGAAGTTTTTGTAATGTGCAAAGTGCATAATGTGATTTTTATTTTTACAGCCGTATATGTAAAAGTTTGTTTTACAACAGTAAATGTAAATGAGATTTTCACACAGCGTAAAATCTGAGGAGGGGACAGAGTAATTTTTGTTGTTAAAATGTTTTGGTGAATCCCTCTGAGTGAAAGAGGATGAATTTTGTATCAGTGTTTTATTAATGAATATAAAGGCTTTTATGGTTGCCTAAAATCTGAGGGGACAGAGTAACTTTTGCTGTTAAAATGTTTTGGTGAATCTCTCTCAGTGAAAGAGGATGAATTTTGTATCAGTCTTTTATTAATGAATATAAAGGCTTTTATGGTTGTGAAAAATCTCTGTTCTCAGAATTATTTTTTAAGCTCCCCTGTGCAAAAGATCCTCGAGAAAAACAGAGCATTGTCTCTGTGTGCAGTTTGTTTGTTTGTTTTTGGGATTTTACCAGGAAAATCTCCAACAGTGGTATCAGAGCTTGTTCATACTCTTTGAAGGTGTCAAAGAAGCTGAAGGGAGGAGTTCATCAAAGTTTTTTTTGTGTTGTTGCTGAAGAAACAATTAGTTATTTTAATACACAGTCAATTATTTGAATCATAGCTGAGAATGCAAGGAATGGCTAGCACAAGCACTAGTATGAGTATGTTTAATCCTCAATTCCCACAGTTCAATGGGAAAAACTATGACTATTGGGAAATAACCATGAGAGCCCTGTTTGTCTGTCAATATTTATGGGAACTTGTTGAAGATGGTTTTGAAGAACCAGCAGATGAAAATGAGTTTAATAGGTTAACTCAGGGAGAGAAAGATCTATTAAAGAGCAATAGGAAAAAAGATTCAAAAGCCCATGTATTTTTCTATCAAGTAGTAGACCAGAGTGTGTTTCCAAGAATAGCAGCAGCTAAGACATCCAAAGAAGCATGGCAAACCCTCAAGACAGCCTATCAAGGAATGGAGAAAGTGAAAACAACAAAACTACAGTTGCTGAGGAGAGATTTCGAAAATCTTTGCATGAAGGAGTCAGATAACATTGACTCATTCTTCATACATGTGATTGGTTTAGTCACACAAATGAGGACTCATGGAGAAGTTCTTGAAGAAAGGAGGATTGTGGAGAAATGTTTGAGGGTCCTACCCTCAAATTTTGATGTGATTGTCACCACCATAGAAGAGAGAAAGGATCTCTCAAACTTTTCAGTTGATGAACTTCATGCATCACTGATAACACATGAGCAGAGGTTGAGCGGAAATGAAAACTCATCTCTAGATCAAGCCTTCAAGACCTAGATGTCCTTTAGAAGAGGAAGAGGTCAAGGCAGAGGAAACAAAAGAGGAAGAGGCAGAAGCCAAAACAGAGGTGGAAGGAACAGCCCTGCAAATGCTCAAGGAAGATGCAGCAATCCAAATCAGAACCAAGGTCAAGGCAGCAGCCAACAAAGAGGACAACATCATGCTCAAGGACAAAGGTATGATAAATCCAATGTCCAATGTTATTATTGTAAAAAATATGGGCATTATGCCAGTGAATGTAGGAAGAAGTAGCGTGATATGGGTAATAGACCAAATGCAAATGTCACTAAAGAAATCATCAGTCAAAATAATGTGTTGTTAGCTTGTAGCATGGCTAAAACAAATAGTGAAGACATACGGTTTTTAGACTCAGGTTGCAGCAACCATATGACAGGAAACATAGCCCTGTTTTCCAATTTAGATCAAAATGTGAAATCAGAAGTTACACTTGGGACTGATAGCAAAATTTCTGTTATGGGAAAAGGAGAAGTCAAAATATTTACAAAGAAGGGTGAAAAGAAAACCATAACAGATGTCTACTATGTCCCTGGAATGATATGTAACCTCTTGAGTGTTGGACAGCTTGTCCATAAGGGTTACAATGTTTATTTTGTGAATGATGTATGCACCATCATGGATAGGGCACCCAGCAAACGGTGCATTGCTGAAGTGAAGATGACAAAGAACAAAATGTTCCCTCTTAGAATTAGAGCAGATTTGAAAAACAAAGAAGTTATTGCAGCAGTTACCCAAGAGGCTTACCAAAGCGTGCCAAAGGATGAAAATTGGTTGTGGCACTTGAGATTTGTACATCTCAATTTTGGAGGTTTTAATTTGTTGAGCAGAAAAGGGATGGTAAGAGGATTACCATTGATAGAGAAACCAGACAACCTTTGTGAAGGTTGCATATTGGGGAAACAACAAAGAGAAAGTTTTCCTTCAGGGAAAAGCATAAGGGCAAAAACACCCTTAGAGATTGTCCACTCAGATGTATGTGGACCGATGCAAACTCCATCACTAGCAGGAAGCCAATATTTTCTAACATTCATTGATGATTTTATAAGAAAAACTTGGGTATATTTCCTTAAGAACAAAAGTGAAGTGTTTGAAAAATTCCGAAATTTCAAAGCACTTGTGGAAAATCAAAGTGGGTTGCGTATCAAAGTTTTGAGAACAGACAGAGGAGGTGAGTATATCTCCAAGTAATTCCTATGGTTTTGTAGAGAAAATGGAATTCATAAGCAATTTACAGCTAGGTACACCCCGCAGCAAAATGGTGTTGCTGAAAGGAAGAACAGGACCATCATGGATATGGCGATGAGCATGTTGAAGGCAAAGAATTTGCCAAATGATTATTGGGCTGAAGCTGTAAATTGTGCATCATACATTTTGAACAGGTGTCCTACAAAAGCAGTGATGAACAGAGTGCTGGAAGAAGCATAGAGTGGGAGAAAGCAAGAAATCACCCACATGAGAGTTTTTGGATGTGTGGCTTATGCACACATTCCAGATCAACTAAGGATGAAGTTGGACATCAAAGGGGAGAAATGTATTTTTATTGGATACAATGAGGAATCCAAAGCATACAGGTTGTATATCCCATCTACCAAGAATTTTTTTGTAAGCGGAGATGTGCAGTTCATTGAGGAGGAAGCTTGGGATGGAAGCATAGAGAAAACAGTGAATGTTAAAAAATGTTTGTCTCATGATGAAGATGATGAGGAGATGGCTGAAATACATCCCCAAACAACAACGCCAACACAAGGGCAGAAATCGACACCCTTGAGGAGAAATGGAAGTGCTTCTCCAAGCACACCACAGAATGGAAATTCAAGTGCATCTTCAAGCACTTGCACACCAAATGAAAGAGGTAAAAAGTTTAGAAACTTAAGTGACATTTATGATGAAGGAATGAATTCCTTATTTGCCTTGTATTTTCATGTTGATGATCCTATTCATTTCGAAAAAGCAATTAAAGATAAGAAATGGATAGAAGCTATGGATGAGGAAATGAATGCCATAGGTAGAAACAAAACATGGGAGTTGGTTGAGCTACCAAAAGGTAAAGAAGTCATTGGAGTCAAATGGGTTTATAAGACCAAGAGAAATGCTGAAGGCAACATTGCAAGACACAAGGCAAGGCTGGTTGTAAAATGATACAAGCAGCAGTATGGGAGAGATTATGAGGAGACTTTCGCACCGGTTGCAAGAATTGAAACCATGAGAGCAGTGCTATCCATAGCAGCACAAAACAAGTGGAAAGTTTACCAAATGGACGTGAAGTTAGCATTCCTAAATGGAGTGTTAGTGGAAGAGGTTTACATTGAACAACCTCTAGGCTATGAGAAGAAATGTTAAGAGCACAAAGTGTGCAGATTGAAGAAAGCTCTTTATGGGCTGAAGCAAGCACCAAGAGCATGGTACAGTAGGATAGACTTCTATCTACTAGAAAATGAGTTTGACAAATGTGAGGGAGAACCCACAGTCTACATCAAAGAAAATGATGGTAAATTGCTAATAATTGTGTTATATGTTGATGATGTTATTTTTACAGGTAATGATGACTACCTCATTGAAAATTTCAAATCAGTCATGAAAGAGGAATTTGAAATGACTGACATGGGTTTGCTGAGATACTTCTTAGGGATATAAGTAGATCAAAATGAAAATGGAATTTTTATCTCTCAAGCAAAATATGTAAATGAAGTGTTGAGCAGATTTAATATGCAAGAGTGCAAGGCAGCGATCACTCCCACAGTAATGGGATTAAAACTCAGCAAAGAGGATAGGAGCAAGGATTTTGATCCTAGTATGTACAAGAGCATAGTTGGCAGCCTTATGTATTTAACTGCAACTAGACTTGACATAATGTTTGCTGTTAGTTTAATTTCCAGATTCATGGAGAGGCCAAAAGAGGTACATTGGCAAGCAGCAAAAAGAATTTTGAGGTATGTCAAAGGTACTAAAAGACTTGGGATTTTATATACTACCTCAAAATGTTCAAATTTAGTTGGATACACTGATAGTGATTGGGCAGGAAGTGTAGATGATTGGAAAAGAACTTCCGGTTATGTCTTTCACATGGGTTCAGGAGCCATTTCATGGGCTTCTAAGAAACAGCCTATCGTGGCGTTGTCTACAGCAGAGGCAGAATATGTGGCAGCTACAACAACAACATGTCAAGCAATTTGGATGAGAAGGATGTTGAGAAGCTTAGGCCAGGAGCAGGCAAAAGCGACAGTGATTTTTGTGACAATAGCTCAGCTATTGCATTATCAAAGAATTCAGTGTTTCATAAGAGAACGAAACACATTGACACAAGGTTTCACTACATCAGGGAATTGGTAAGCAATGGAGAAATTGTCTTAGAACATTGCAGGACTCAGGAACAGGTTGTAGACATTTTGACAAAGCCATTGGATCAGAAAAGCTTCGAATTTTTGAGGAAAAGTTTGGGTATGACTGAACGCTCAGTAGTTGAAATTAAAGGGGAGTGTTAAAAATTTAATTTCACCTACTGCGTAATTAATTTCCAACGATACCATTTAGGAAAACCACCCAAACCTCATGGGACCGCTTTTGCTCAGCAAGTGGTTTTCATACAAACACGCTCGATGCAATAAGATTTTTACGCATGTCCAAATTTACGTCTTCAAAACCACTTTCCATCGGGACGTAAAGTTCAGTTGAAAAGGCTCTTCTGATATTGTTATGAACCGTCCGATTGAGTTCATTGTTATCCACCGTCGATTGAAATCAACCTGCCAGCAAATGAATTTGACGTGCCATAAAAGTTTTTTTTTTGTTTGACCGTGGTAAAAGTATTTAATGCTAAGTTATTGTGATACGTAAAAGGTTGGTCGAAACTTTAAATTTTAATGTTTTTCTTTTTACGGAAGTATGGCTAATTTAAAAATAGGTATGGGCATAGTATATAGATTTTAATTTTATTATTTTAAATTCACTGGTGTAAGTTTTTGTTTTACTGAAAGTAAAACACATTGTAAAGTTTTTTTGGTCAATTTTATTTGGGAATGAAACGCACAACAATGCGAAAATGTGAATATAGAAAAATACATGGGAGCATGTAATGAAATAAGGGAAGCAGTGTGCAGGTGAAAAACACACACAGCAGTGTGAATGTAAGAATGGACTTATGAAATGAACTAAAGTTTGCACAACAGTGCAAGGGTGAAGGAAAAGAAAAACGAAAATGAAGTTTTTGTAATATGCAAAGTGCATAATGTGATTTTTATTTTTACAGCAGTATATGTAAAAGTTTGTTTTACAGCAGTAAATGTAAATGAGATTTTCACACAGCGTAAAATCTGAGGAGAAGACAGAGTAACTTTTGTTGTTAAAATATTTTGGTAAAGAGGATGAATTTTGTATCAGTCTTTTATTAATGAATATAAAGGCTTTTATGGTTGTGAAAAATCTCTGTTCTCAGAATTTTTCTTTTAAGCTTCCCTGTGAAAAAGATCCTGGAGAAAAACAGAGCATTGTCTCTGTGTGCAGTTTGTTTGTTTGTTTTTGAGATTTTACCAGAAAAATCCCCAACAAAAACACATTTTACTTTCCACCCGATTCAAATGAGAAGGGATAAAGAGTTTCCCCGACTCGAATGAGAAAGGAAAGGAGTTTCTAAGGAGTTTTTCCTGATGGATTTGGAGTTTTATCAGTTATATCGGTTGGGTAGGCATTGCTATGGCCAAAAAAGAAGCGGACTCGTGAAAAGTAAGGATGGCAGGACCCCACAGCTCTCCTGGATATAAAATGTCAACCAATCTGAACTGGGTAGATAACCTACAAGACTTCTGATTGCACTGTACGTCGGCAAAAGTTGCCTGGTTGCAGAGTAGGGTTCCTAGGGTTTCTCTCCTCCCCTTACATTTGACAATGAACTTTATTACATAAATCAATAGTTACGATTTTTTTAAATAAGATAATTATGCACAGACTAAACGCAATTTTCAGTGGCTATTTTTTTTAAATTAATTATTTTTTCTCTTTTCTATTTTTTAAAAAAATAGAATGTTCAGTTCTTTTATTTGAGGGAGAAGAATAAATGGATGGAAACACACAAAAATTACAGTTATGTTTTGAACACCTTTCCCACATACGATATGATAAACTATTTTGGACAATGTGCAGAAAAATAATTCAATAAATGGATTTCAGATTTCAATGGTTTCCGCACATTCAGATTTCAACTGTCGCCGCACATTCTGCTGACAATATCATAACAATCCAAAATTGAAACAAGCAAAAGAAAATACAATAAGGAGTAACCTGAAAACATCCCTTTATTTATTATATTGCTAAGCAAAGAGTAAGGAGTCTTGTGTGCTGGACACAAAAACTGTCACTCATCCAGTAGACAACTTCCACAAAAACCATACCCAGAGTGTCATACAAAATAGCAATCGCCTGTCCAAGAAGATCCTTCACATCAAACCCAAACAGAGACCGCAGTACATCTCAATAAAATTGAGAGGCCAAGAATGGGATGAATGAGGCGAGAAGGGCAGCGAATAGGGAGGGAACGAAGGGAATTGAAGCAGCACATGCTTCCATTGTCGCACTAGGAGATGGTGCCATGATCTCCGCTGCTTCCGCTCCCGCCATTGTCATGATTGCGATCCAGAGAGCTATAAAAGTGGAGTTAACTGCCCTCACCGCAATTGTTGTTCAAAATCACAACACAGATACTAAAAATGTGAAAACCCTAATGTGAATCTCAGACAAAGCAACCCAAATTCTAAACGGCAATCTTCATCTTCTGAAACTAGAACTCTCTATTCGAAATGCCCAAGAGATAGAGAATTATGATTGACAGTGGTGCTTATTAATAGTCGAGGGTGCCTCCCTGTTGGTGAACATGCACTTAGACTAGCTTTGTTGGTGTGCATGCACGTACATGCAGTTAAACTAGCTGTGTTGGTGTACATGCACCTGGATTAGCTCGAGTTAACTTATTGCTTGCATGTGGCACATGTACACATTAACATAAGATAAAGCACACTTAACTTAGTTAGCTTTATTTATTGCATGTACAACTAAGCTTAACTTAGTTGATTTTATGTATTTATTCTAAAAGCAATATTGTAGAATAAAAAACTATTCATTCATTTCTCAATTCTTGCTCGCTTCCTTTCTTCTCTTGTAAGCTTGTTTATTGTTTTACAGATCTAGATCCGTGGATCTCAAGATCTTGGCCTTGGAGATCAAGAGAGAGATCATCCTTTCATGAGCCTCTGCAAGGAGGGGTACATGGTGCCCAAGACGAAGGTGGACGCAGTCCCCACGAACAAACTACTGAGCCCAGTTGTCTTCCATGACGGGGGTATGGTGCAGAGACCGCACCCGGGGACTGCCCTCCTCACCTTTCTATGTCTGCCCCCGAGGAGATGGAGGGGTTGTTATCAGTACTTGAGATTACAATTCACGTATCATGGTGGACGAGAAATCTCTGACTGCTACCGTTGATGCTGGGGTAGAGGTGAGGAAATTGCTTGATACGCTTACGTCAAAGGGTCTTGCGTTGCCTCAAACAACCGACTGGGATTTTATTTCCATGGCAGGCATCATCAACACGGCAGCCCACGGGAGTGGACTGCGCGGTAAGGGCGGTGGAGTCCACGAGTATGTGGTGGGCATGAGCTTGGTTGTTCCTGTGCCTGCAAATGAAGGATATGCAAAGATCCTCCATTTGACAAACAACGACGAGGATCTGAAGGCCGCGAGAGTGTCTCTGGGAGTACTGGGGGCCATCTCACAGTTGACGTTTAAAGTGGAGTAATGTTCAAGCGGTCTGTCACTCTGGATCTGAAAGACGACTTGGATCTGGAAGAATCGTTCGTGAGCTTCGCTAAAGCCCATGAGTTTAGGGACGTAAGTTGGAATACTTCTCTCCATCAAACTGTGTACGATATCCAAGATAGAGTACCTGTTGATGTCTTAGGAAACGGGAAAATTTCCAACCCAGCCTTTGAACCGATGACAGTGCAATCTGTTGTGCAGAGTAGGAAAATCGAGGAAGAGATTTATGCGAGGAGAGACATTGACCGGAGCTTAATGTGCAGGGTCGACTATTATCTCGGAGTGCGCCTACAGTATTTTAAGAAATCTGAGGATTATTTGTCACTCAAAGAAGACATCGTGGACTTTGAATTTATTTACTTCCGCTATCGTGAGCCCGACACGCCCTGGTGGAATGAGCATGTAATGGAAGAAATGGAGCAGATTGTTGACATCTTCACCAAGACTTTCACTGAGCAGAAGTTTCGATTCCTGCGAGATCGTCTTGGGGTGAAGGACACCACTGCCTAGCAGTTGTCTTTTCTCTACTTTTGCATTATATTTTTGAGGGGGGGTTTTCTTCCCACTGGGTTTTCCCTCTTTCCTCCTTTTTTTTATGCATTGTATATGGGTACCTAAAATGGTCGTGTTGCCGGGGCTCATTCATTTTGCATCACACTCACCTAAGTTATGATTAAGGGGGGGGTGTTGGTGTACATGCACTTAGACTAGCTGTGTTGGTGTACATGCACCTGGATTAGCTCCAGTTAACTTATTGCTTGCATGTGGCACATGTACACATTAACATAAGATAAAGCACACTTAGCTTTAGTTATTGCATGTACAACTAAGCTTAACTTAGTTGCTTTTATGTATTTATTCTAAAACCAATATTGTAGAATCAACGAATTTCATTCTTTTCTCTATTCTTGCTCGCTTCCTTCCTTCTCTTGCAAGCTTGTTTATTGTTTCGCAGATCTAGATCTGTGGATCTCAAAAATCTTACACTCCCACTACCAGCGACCAAATCACTTGAACCCTAAAAATAATATAAAAAAATGAAGAAATACGTTGCCATTTTTTTAGGTAATATGTGGGTCCAGTGATTAGTGACCAAATACACCCACGCGCCCAGCAAAACAATTTGACCACCCTATGGCAACCCTCTTCGACATCATATAAAGGAAGACCTCTTCCAATACGTCCCTGTGGGGGACGGCCAGTCCATTTCATTTTTACCCTCTCCCAGTATAATCTAAGATAATCTTTAAATGGTTTTTAGGGAAAACAAAGCGTATCTTCTAATTTTAAAGAGATGTTAATGTTAATTTTATTTATTCATTCGGATAATTAAAATTAAATTTTTTTGAATTCAATATTAAAATATAAAGAGTGATTCATTGCATTTATATGGAGGAATTGCATTTATATAAGTAAGGAAGTTTAATGTTAGTTATATAAATGAAGTTTAAATATTTTAGAATATTTTTAGGAGTAAGTTTGAGATTTATCTATTATTGTGTTTTTTATTTAAATTAATTAATTAAAAAATGTAGTATGAATTAGTATTATGTGAAATGAATTATAGTTTGGTAAACCATGGTATTGGGTGAAGGTATTAACAAAACTTATTTATATATTTAAAATCTGTATGGTAAAGTAGGACTAAAGTTTCATGGTTAAATATTTCATCTTTATCTTGTCCTGAAGATTTGATCTTCATCCACATTGGTTGGTTCGAAACCCGTCGATCAAATATTCTCTTTGATTTTTTCCGGCAATTTTAGTGAATTAATAGATGGTTAAATATTGCTTCTATAGGAATTGTCTCCCAATGTAGAGGAATTGCCCGCAGGGACAAAAGTAGCCGGAAAAAAATTCCAAAAATCTTGTAGAGGCAGTGTTTGAAACACATTTTTGATGGTGGAAATGGATTCAACACCGTCAAAAACTTCTAAGGCACCTAAAATTATGAATTTTAACACTTTTTACTTGGATTTACAAAAATTCCTACTGGATTTTTTCAAAATATGCCAAAATTTCCTTAATTGTTTATGGCAAAAAAACATAATTGTCACACTAGGGAGTTTATATATATATATATATATATATATATATATATATATATATATAGATATAAATTAATTAATTAATTAATTAATATTAATAATATTATAATAATAAAATTATTTGTTCATTTAAATTAATTATTTTTAAAATTAATTCTTTTGTGGGTTAGGGTTTTATTGGGAGATCTATAGCTCTAAGAGTTTGATAGCGGGGATGCAGGCATTAGAGATAATCTCTCCAATTTGGCTGCAAGCTCCTCAACATCCACCTCTCTTTCCCTTGTATTTCCTTCTGCCGTATCAGTCATGAAATTGATTGCTTCATTCTTTTCCAAAGAGTCACAGTCCTCTTAAATTATAATCAGAGGCGGCAAATCAAGGATTACAATTGGAATAAAGATATGATGCGGATATGGAAGTATTATATGAATTCAAAATTCATATTTACATGACAAAAATAATATCAGTCAAATATCAATGAGATCCTTGCAATTCAGCAACCATGAGCGATATTTTATGAGGAATGAATTACCAATTTGGGGACAACGCACACCTCAAGATTAACCAGATTGAAATCCGATTTTTTATATGAACACACAGCTCCTCAACTTAACACGCATGCAACATATCCATATGCGCACATCACCATGGAATTTATAAAGGGAAAAGAAAGATATTAACTGCGCATACAACCATGCCTAAACACTGCATTATATCTCAATCTGGCTACTTCAGATTCAAACGCTGGAGGATGCTTCTAATCCAATCGATGGAGAATCCCTTCCTCGGTATTAATACACAGTTTTAAATATATCTTACCTGTAGTAATCAGTAGTGCCCCTTTCCAAGGTATAACACACGATATTATATATCATATAAAAACAGTTAAGATCCACGCATATATAACATATACGTTGTATCTTTTTTGATCTGTAATTGCCCTTGCTGGAACCGATGCCAGCGCCATCACTCGATTGGATTAAGACCCATATCTTAATGTACTACATACAGTTCAATTGCCCATGATTGACAAGATGTTCCTACCCAATTTTCATACATATTACGCCTGCAAACGATTGCGCCACGGACCTTAACATGTAGGTATATATATGTATCCACAGGTTTTTTTAATACACAGGTTTATATAAATCATATACAAACAATAGCGCCATATGAAATCTGTGTAATTTCCCATTTTTTACAGCGATTTCCATCCCAATTCACAATGTAATAATCAATTTTTTTACATGAGAGAAAGTTTTTCAAAAAAACATTGGCATTGCCCCCCATCTTGGCGGCCAAATCCATCTTTTATTCATAATGTATATCCTTATTTAGTACAAAAGCAGCCTTTTTACATAATAATTTAAGGCTTTTTACAATTTGGCTATCTTATGAAAAGATAACCAGTTTTTTTCTCCATTCTGATCCTACTTTTTAAAGAAAAGATAGCATGTTTTATTTTTTCCTATTTTTAACTGGAAAAGCATAGAAACTGCAGGCTTTTTCCTTTGAGTCGCCTGCTCCTACATCAGACTCCCAAGGTTGAAAATAATCATGACCTCCTGATCATGCCTTTTAAATTTTGTCCGCCTGGATCCCACACTTTGTTCTGCAACTCATCATCTGCTGTTGCTTGCTGCTTTTCTCCAGGTCTCCATATTTTATGGTGTCTTGCTCCGCTAGCTGCACTTTCATAATCTGTCTCTGTTTTCATCTTGCTGCTATTTCTCTTCCTTACTGATGTCTTCCGCTGAGATACTTCCAACATGATTCTTCTAATGAGCTCAATTTTTTTGTCCAATAATTCTTCAAACTGTTGATTTCTTGCTATCTGCTGAACTAAGACGGCTTGCTCAATCTGTCCTGTTACTTGCTGACTTCTTTCTCTTATGCTTGTTTCTGTTCCGACTTCCACCCAATCATCCATACCCTCTTGTCTTCTGGAACAGAAAACTTCTTCTCCCTGCATTTGACTACTCAACTGAGTCAAATGTTCCGCAACAATACCTGCATTCACAAAACACTTGTTAGAATAAAAATCATAAGGCATCAGTGCCTTGTACTCCTTTGCCAGCATTTCAGTATACTGTTCTGAATCCTCCACTATCAGCACATCAGTATGCTGATCCAAACTTCTCAATGAATCCTATAAAGAATTCTCAAGACTGTCAACCAATCTTTCTCCCATGTCATCTGCTTCCATGACAATGTTCTGCACTCGTTCACTGTACTGAACTCTTTCATCTGCTGCATTCTCCCTGTCATACTTTGGATTCTCCAACCAGTATTCCAACAATGAAATTTCTTTGTAGCATTGTTGAAGCATCACATCATCATTTACAGTCCCTGCATTCATGCACAATTTGTCAGTTTGAAAACTACTAATTTTAACAGTCGCACTTGTTGGTTCAGATACCAGTTCTTCGAGATGATCCTCTTCTTCATTCACATGAACTTCCTCTTCCAACTCAGCTGCTCTGAGTTCTTCCTGTCTCAACTGTACATCCACTATCTACTCCAAGTATTCCTTACCTCCAAATAACAGAGTTTTTGAATCAGTCTTCTGTCCCGGTCCATCTTCTTCTTGCAGAGGCAACAATGTATGATTGACACCATCCTTTCCAAACTTGTAGGTGTTTCTCTTCCCATCATGCATGGCTGCTCTGTCATATTGCCAAGGTCTTCCAAGCAATATGTGACACACATCCATAGGCATCACATCACAAACAATTTTATCTTTGTACTTGCCCACTTGTAAGTCTACTTCACACTGTTCACTTACCAGCAGTTGATGCCCCTTTTTCAACCATGACACTTTATAAGGTGTTGGATGCTTCATTGTCTTCAGCTTCAATTTCTCCACTACTTCTATAGAAACCAAATTATCAGTGCTGCCACTATCAATGATCATATGGCAACATTCCCCTTAGACTTTGCACACTGTCCTGAATAAAGTCTTCCTTTGTGGTGGCTCAGCCATTTCCGTTCCTGGATTAAGTAGGACTTTATCAAGTACCAGAGATTCTCCTCTTTCTGGTGTATTTACTTCCTCTATTACTGTTGCCACTGGTGCCTCTTCCTCAGCTGGAGCAACAATTGCATTCCTCTGCTTTATTTCTGCATTCTCTGGGCATTCAAAAGCTCTATGTCCCAGGTTATTGCATATGTAGCATCTTATTTCTCTGCCTCCTCTTCCTCTAGAAAAAATCCCTCTGCCTCTTGCATCACCTCCTGTGGATGCATGTTGGCTTGAGCTACTGCTAGCTCCTTCTGCAGGTGTTGTAGATCTTCCACTACCACCTTGACTTTCTTTTCCTCTGAAAGTCCCTCTCCCTCTGGCAGACTGCTTCCTTATGAGTTTTTCCTCAGCTTTCAGCGCTATCTGATAAGCTTCCTCTATTGTTTTTGGAGACAGTAAACTTATCTCATCTTGAATGTCCATCCTGAGGCCATTCATATATCTTGCCACCCTCTCATCTGTATTTTGGGCTTCTCCAGCTCTTATGATCACCTTATAAAACTCTTCTGTATATTCTTTCACTGTGAAGGCTCTCTGTCTAAGATTTTGCATTTGTCTAAGCAATCTTTGCTGGTAATTATTGGGCAAAAACTTACCTTTTAACTTTGCTACCATTCGGCTCCAATTCTTGATTGGCTGCTTACCCGGTCTCCTCCTTTCCGCCTGCACACCATCGCACCAGAGTGCTGCATGACCTTTTAATTTGGTGACAACAAACTTTACCTTCTTCTCATCTTCCGTTTCTTCATAATCGAAGAACTTCTCCATGCTATTAATCCAGTCGATTAGTTCTTCTGGATTCAGTCTTCCTTGGTAGATCAACACTAATTGGTTCCATGGCCTGGCTGTGGATTTCAACACTGACTGAAAGGGCCTCATCTCAGGAGTAACCTCTATAGCTTCCTCCTCTGTAGCTTCAACTTTGGGCTCACTGACATCTCCATCATCTATGTTCCTGTCTGAGGTTAACGCGTCCAATCTAGCTCGCAGTTCTTCTATGCTTTCCATTATTTCAGCATTTGCAATAGGTCGTCCTCTTCCACCACGTCCTCGTCCTCTTCCAACTCTGAAAGCCATCCTTCTCCTGCTCCTAAGATTCAATTCTATGTTAGTTGATGGCTCTGATACCACTAATGATGGCGGGGATGCAGGCGTTAGAGATAATCTCTCCAATTTGGCTGCAAGCTCCTCAACATCCACCTCTCTTTCCCTTGTATTTCCTTCTGGCGTATCAGTCATGAAATTGATTGCTTCATTATTTTCCAAAGAGTCACAGTCGTCTTAAATTATAATCAGAGGCGGCAAATCAAGGATTACAATTGGAATAAAGATATGATGCGGATATGGAAGTATTATATGAATTAAAAATTAATCTTTACATGACAAAAATAATATCAGTCAAATATCAATGAGATATCAATGAGATCCTTGCAATTCAGCAACCATGAGCGATATTTTATGAGGAATGAATTACCAATTTGGGGATAGCGCACACCTCAAGCTTAACCAGATTGAAATCCGATATTTTATATGAACGCACAGCTCCTCAACTTAACACGCACACAACATATCCATATGCGCACATCACCATGGAATTTATAAAGGGAAAACAAAGAGATTAACTGCGCATACAACCATGCCTAAACACTGCATTATATCTCAATCTGGCTACTTCAGATTCAAACGCTGGAGGATGCTTCTCATCCAATCGCTGGAGAATCCCTTCCTCGGTATTACTACACAGTTTTAAATATATCTTACCTGTAGTAATCAGTAGCGCCCCTTTCCAAGGTATAACACACGATATTATATATCATATAAAAACAGTTAAGCTCCACGCATATATAACATATACGTTGTATCTGTTTTGATCTGGAATTGCCCTTGCTCGAACCGATGCCAGCGCCATCACTCGATTGGATTAAGACCCATATCTTAATGTACTACATACAGTTCAACTGCCCACGGTTGACAAGATGTTCCTACCCAATTTTCATACATATTACGCCTACAAACGATTGTGCCGCGGACCTTAACACGCAGGTATATATATGTATCCACAGGTTTATATAAATTATATACAAACAGTAGCGCCATATGAAATCCGTGTAATTTCCCAATTTTTACAGTGATTTCCATCCCAATTCACAATGTAATAATCAATTTTTTTACATGAGAGAAAGTTGTTCAAAACAACACTGGCATCGCCCCCCAGCTTGGCGGCCAAATCCATCTTTTATTCATAATGTATATCCTTATTTAGTAAAAAAGAAGCCTTTTTACATAATAATTTAAGGCTTTTTACAATTTGGCTATCTTATGAAAAGATAACAAGTTTTTTTCTCCATTCTGATCCTACTTTTTAAAGAAAAGATAGCATGTCTTATTTTTTCCTAGTTTTAACTAGAAAAACATAGAAACTGCAGGCTTTTTCCTCTGAGTCGCCTGCTCCTGCATCAGAGTTTCACTCCCACGCCATGCTCCACATATCGTTGCTTTTATCTCATTAATCATAAATGGGTGGCAATACCAGAAGGCAAAGCCTTCTTGCTTTGTTAAGAAGCTAGAAGAAATTCGAAAGGTTGAATTTTTTGTGCCACAACGAAGAGAACAAGCCTTCAATTCGTTGAATGTGGCTTGGTAGGCCAATTCATGGAGATATGGTCCTCCTCACATTCTATGAGGTTCTGGGTTAAAAAAAATTAGAAAATCATGATCAAGGGTTCTATCACTTCTACTCTATGCGAAAAAAGGTTTTTTTACCTTCTTTTTAAAGAACAAGAATGAATGGGACCTAATATTTCAAAGAAAGCCTTAATTCCCAGGGCCACAATGGTTACATATAGATCAATGGAGCCCATATTTTAACCTTGAAAGTGATGTCCCATCTACCATCTTTGTTTGGGTAAAACTCCGTAATTTTCCCTTTCACTATTGGAATGATACAACTTTCAAAGATATTGATAATGCACTTGGGAAATACATTGATCAAGTCGAGCCACTAGAGGAAATCTTCTCTTGTGCAAGGATATGTGTGGAGGTAGATTTGGATCAAGGGTTCCTAGCAACAACAACCTTAAATCTAGATAGCTAGACACACATTGATGAGGTTGATTACGATCAACTTAGTTTTAAATGCAAAGTTTGCCATGAATATGGCCACTTTATAAGAATTTTCAAAAAATGGATTAGGAGGAACAACAACAACAAGCGAACAAAGGAGAACAATGGAAACAACAAAAGAGTTTAAGAGGCCAAACTAAGCAACAAAACAATATATCAAAGCAACGATTTCAGAATTGGAACAAAGGAAAAGGACCAGCTTTCCCTAAGTGATCCTCTCTGGGTGGATGGGAAGGATATAGTAAAGGATAAAATGAGAAAAATAATAGCTTCAAGGTTCTCAATTCAGTGATTGAAGAATGGGAAATTCCTAAAACCAATGTATAAGAACATGTACAAAATTTGATACCAATGTGTGAACCAAAGAAAAATGATGAATCCATGCCGACATTAGAGATGATCTAATACAAGAGTAGCAAACAATGAAATATTCCTTAGAAGAGGAACAAATCCTCTCCCCTAAAATCTCCAAACTAGGGCCTTCCTTTTTGAGCTTGGCCAGTGAGAATTGAAAGGTAGTGAGGATCAAGAATTAGAATGGATCTAAAAAAAGGCTAGTCGACACACTAATAGAGAGGTGAGGCATGAGAAAATAGAGAAGGATAAGAAAATGGGAACACAAGAAATATTAGATCCAAAACTCAAGAGAATAGAAACACACAAAAGGAAGAAAATAAGCCCCTCAACAGGGGGCTACTCATATAACAAGTAAGTAATGAGGGTCCTTTGCTAGAATTGTAGAGGATTGGGGCTAGCAAAAAGGATAGAGGAAGTGAAATATTTGGTCAAATAAGAGATAACATTAATTATCATTCTCTAAGACACAAAAATGAGGGATTAAGAGGTCCTCCAAAATAAAAGCAAGTCTTGGAGTTGTATCAGGATTGTTTATGTTAGTGCAAGAGGAGTTTCAAGTGGGATATCCACTACGTGAACTCAATATTTGTTTAGACTACTAGAATATAATTCGACATATTTGGTGTTGATTTCAATCAACACAAAGGGAATCACATATGGAAGCAGTGAAAAGGATATTTTGATACTTAAAGGGCATGCTTCATTTCGGATTTGATATCCTAAGAGTGTAGATATTACATTAATAATGTCCATAGAGGTTGATTGGACAGGTAGCAATGATGAGAGAAAACGTATCAGGAGGAGTTCATTTTTACAAGGATATTTTCGTATGTCTTGGTCGAGAAAAAACCAATCATCAGTTTATGTTTCTATAGTTGAAGCTGAATACATTATAGTAGTGGACCGTTGCACACAAGTTCTCTGGATGAAATAATTTTGCAAGACATCAAAGTGGAATATGACTACCCCATTAGTATTTTCTTTGACAATAATAGCATAGTTAATGTCTCAAAAAAGCATGTCACGCATTAAATACAAATCATATTCAAATCAAGTATCATTTCCTCAGAGAAAAAGTCATTGAGAAAAATGTGAAGATGGAATACATTGGCACCAAAGAACAAATTGTTGACATATTTACCAAACCTTTTCCCTGAGAAATCTTTGAATATATTAGGAATATGTTGGAAGTGATATCCCCTTTATCTTAGTAAAGGAAGCACACAATCAAGGGTAGTGGGAGAGAATGTAGATAGAGGGAGCAACTAACAAGTATGGAGAAAATGTTCAAAGTAGCGGTAGTTGTTACAAGAAGTAGATCTCAAAGTATTTCCATTGATAAAAATAAAAGCGAGATTGTTGAAAATGATTTTTATTAATTTCAAATGTTTTCCAAATGAAAGAGAAATTTGCATAGTGAGATAGCATATTTTGAGACCTTTCCAATGATATATGACATACATTCTACACATTTTTATTTTTTATTTTTATGCCACATTTAAATCTTTGATTGCATTTTTAGTCCAATTACCTAGATACCATGGGAGCACAATATTTATGGTTGGAAATTTTATTCCAAAACCTTTCCAATGGTATATAAAACTTTCTCTAGCTCCTCATAGTTGAGAGAAAATGATTTTTTTAATATTCATTGTACATTCTTCCAGTTACATAAGTCAACTTAGCTAGTGGATAAATCAACCCAGGCAGTGGACATATTTGGCAAAATCTAGACCCCAAATGCAATATAAATAAGAATGAGAAGAATCATTTCTATCCACTCACTTAAGCCAATTCAGGTATTTCTAAGAAAGCGAAGGATAAATATTAGGTTCATACCTCATGAACCAATTGAAGTGAAGTCGAGCTAAAGACATTTTTTGTGGGAAGGAATTTTGAGGGCCTTCTCGGAAGCGATTTTGGCACTCTTTAGGAAGGCTGTTTTTTCTTGGTTACAAGGCAAGGTGCAAGGTTATTTTATAGGCCAAGTTTCAAGTCTATTGGAGGCTAGTTTTAGCCCTGTTGAAGGATGAAATTTAAGCATGTTGAGGTTAACTTTCATGCTTGTTTTGGGGGTCAAATTCTAGTCTTTGAAGGTAGAGTCCTAGAGTTTTGAAGGCCAAATTCAGGTCTGGTTATAGGGCCAAGTTTTGGTGGATTGAAGTATGAGTTCATGCTTGATTTGAAGATTGGTTTCTAGTGTTTTGAAGGGAAAGTTCAAGTCCGGTTTGTGGCTGAAGTTGTAGTCCTATTATAGACTATGTTCTGGTCTGATTTTTGAGGTGTTCAAGCTTTGTTACAAAACTATTGCAAGGATATTTGGAGGTTGAGTTTGATTGGATTGGGTAGTGTTAAGGATGTTTTTAGATGAAGTAATTGTTATGTTAAGGTGATAATAGGGCTAAGTGCTATTATGGATAGATGCGTGGTATGAATTAGCGTAGATTCATCTTAATTACAGATATATCAAGAAACGAGAGGGATCAAATATCTTGAGGTGCAAACATGTTTTGAGTGCAAAACTTGCCTAAAAGTTTATACATCGATCTATTTTTTCAATTACTTTTGACTACTTTATTTCTCATAAAGTTGATATAAGGTTATATTATCGCATATGGACATAGAAATATTTGATTTATGGTCTTGAGTCAGAGTGAAATATTTTTACCACTTCACCTTATTATGGCCATGAGAGTGAGATTATTGATGTTTTATAATACTTTAAATTAAACAAAACACACACATATATTATTATATTGATTTTTGTTTAGGAATATTTTATTTTTATTTTAAAAGGAACACATGTCAACTCCAAGTTGAACAGGAATGGAATCACTCATTTCCCTCGTACTGAGTTGTAAAACCAACATGCTCATTTACCCATTCAAATATTTCCAACAAGTTTTCTTTTCCAAAATAAAAGTCAATAAATCTTTAAAAATATATCCATGTGATTGACATGATGGAAAGTTACATTCATTCTAATAATGACATCTAGATATTTTCTTAATACCATAATATATGAAAAAATAAAGATTGGAGAAATCATTAGACTCTAATTATATGCTATATGGATTTACTTGAGTATATGTTTCCATATGTTGTTGTGGTCAGGGGTCTAGTTTGTTGTTGGGGGTTGTTTCCTATCAAATTAATTCTATTGCTTTATGTTGCCCAACCCCTTTACCTTCACTCCTAACTTCATTAATGATTCGTCTAAAATTAGTGGGACGTCCAGATACAAACTTTTATCTCGGTCTAAATGATTTATAAAAGTTTATAATCAACCTGATCCTAGGAGAGGTTTGGGTTCCCTATCCCCATCTAGGGTCCCCAAAGTTCCTCATGGTCATCAATCACATATCTCAAAATCCATTCTCCATGCTAGTTAAGACATTGTTGCTGGCAGACAGTTATATTTGGTTGGGGTTCTTGGAGAAAGGAATACCTTGAGTTCTTATCTCTTAAGAAGTGGTTTTCATTTAATTACAGAGGGGTGGCTAGTCCCTCTAATAAAGTAGCATTAAAGCACCTAATTTGTTCGGATAATATTGATATTATTTTCCTAAAGAAGACTTTAGAATCTAGTGCTAATATTGTTTATATTCTTGAAGTGATGTTTAAAGTATGGGAATGTTTTGCAATTGATGCTCGCGGGAGATCTAGGGGATTGGCTTTGGGTATCAATTGTAGATCTGTAAATATTTCGAATGTGAAGGGATGTGAAGGTATTGTTCAAATTGACTTTTTCTGTCAAGAAATTTGGTTTGAATAGCAAAGAGGTTAATGTATATCGAACATGTTAGGGAAGAGTTTCTTTCTAGAACAATTTGATGGCTCGATCCTTTATTTAGATGGAAAATATGATTATAGGGGGTGATTTAAATTTCACCATGGGGATATCTGAAATCTAGGGAGTTGATGCCCACATTAATTCACTATTTGAGTTGTTTCCTCACATGCTCGATACATACATATTAGTTGATGTTGATATCGCTAGATATAAGCCAATGTGGAGAAACATGAGAGTCAGTGAAGATATGATTGTGAAGAGATTGGACAGACTCCTAATTTGTAATTCCTTGTTGGATAAAATCTCATTTTTCAGAGAGTGGTTGGGTTCACGAAGGATATCTAACCATCACCTGATTTATATGGAATTGGCTGGAAATTTTAGAAATCCTAAAGCCCCTTTCAAATTTAATGCATCCTAGATGAAAGAAGAGGAGTTAAAAGTTATAGTCTATGAGACACGGAGTCCTTGTCTATTTGAGGAGGAGTGTATTGTTTCTAGCCAATATACAGAAAATTTAAGCAATTTGAAGCAAAAGACTATTGACTAGGTGAAAGTAAAACAAGAGAGAGAGAATGAGGCCTTGAAAACGATTTAGATTGAGTTCAAGCATCTATAACAACCTGGTTGGGGGGGGGGTGTGATGAATCCAATGAAGCAAAAATGCATATCATTCGACTGGAAATAGATAGAAGAAGGTTTCTAAAACAAAGAGAGGAAGCCCAAAGACTTAAAACTAGAGATATTTGGTTACAAGGAGGGGATTAAAATACTATATTTTTCTAGAATTACATCAGGGGCAGAGGAGCCATCAATGCTCTTTGGTCATTGGAAAATGAAAAAGGAGGCAGGGCTTCAAACATTAGGGATATTGCTATGATGGGTGGAGAACATTTTCTAGGCCTCTTCTTGGCCTCTAGAGAAGGCTCCTTAGCTGAGATAATTTAGATTACTCGATTGTTCCCCAAATTTGTAGATGAAGATAATAACAAGGATCTAATGGCCCCAATCTCTATAGGTCAAATGGAGGTGTTCATGTGTCGGTTTAAAAAGAGTAAATGTTTGGGGCCTAATGGATCGCCTGTAGAATTCTTTCTTGAATTTTAGGAGCTAATTGGGTTGGATTTGCTAAAGGTTATTGAGAAATGAAAAACCTCTGGTAGGATTTATCAGGATTTTAACTCTACATGTATTGCACTCATTCCAAAATCTAATGATTTGAAGAGATTTAATGACTATCGAACTATTTCACTTTGTAATTGCATATACAATATTATTACAAAAATCATTGCAAATAGGATAAAGCCTATTTTATCACAATATATTTCAAAGGAACAATTTCATTTTCTAGAGGATTGTTAGATCCATGAGGTCATTGGAGTTTCTCAGGAAGAATTACAAAGCCTAAAGACAAGGAAATTGAAAGGTATGATCCTCAGAATTGATTTGTCAAAAGCATATGACAGATCCAGTTGGATTTTTTTTTAAATGTTGGTTACCCACTTCGGCTTTCACATTAGTTTTATAAATTGGATAATGTTTTGCATATCACCCACACATTTTATTGTCTTAATTAATTGTTCAACATCTAAATTTTTTCATGCAAAGAGGGGTCTTCATCAAGGATGCCCCATGTCCCTAATTCCTTTTATGTTAATCACAAGAGGCCCTAGCTGACTCGTTAGTGAGGCTAAGTGAAGGGGAAATTTGAAGGATGTTTTAATAGCAAGTGATATTTTTCTGACTCTTCTACTAAAACTAGATGATGACCTCATTTTTATTGATGGCTCTCATAGGGATATTGTTGCATTTACAAAGCTGCTTAGTTTATTTTGCAAGGCCATAGGCATGGAGACTAATCATCACAAATCCATTATATCTACAACAGGTTGTTATAAGCATGAGTTGACTTATGGTCTTGGCTAGCTGCCCTTCCAATCAATAAAATTCGATGATGGGATTAATTATATGAGTTTTCATTTGAAACTGAATGATTACAAAAAACATGACTCGATGTGGTTACTAGTAAAAATTGAAAAAAGAATTCAAGTTTGGATTCACTAGTCATTATCTCGTGCATGAAGGTTAGTGCTTATAAAGTTTATTCATGAAGCCATATCGTTTTTTGGATGGCTTTATCATGGATTTCCAACGGTATTTTAAATCTTATCCAGAAAATCTTTACAGTTACTCATGGTAGGGATCAAAAGAAGAAATAAGTTTTTCATGGGTTAGATGGGATCATATCACTATGCCAAAAAATTGGGGAGGATGGGGGTGAAGCTATATCTATGGAAGGGTCAATAAATATTGTTGTGTAAAAAGCAAAATTTCATAAAAAATAATCCATGTCATTTATATTATTGAATTGACTAGGTCATGAAGGTCTTTATGAATTTAATAAAGGCTTATTGTCAAGAATTATTTCCTACATTTAAAATAGACTTCATATAAATATGTTTGGACATATTTATATGAACATACAAAACAATAGAGGAAAACAAAAAATTACCTAAATAACATACTTAATCAATAAAGCCCCAAGGAGTAGCTCAGTTGTTCAAGTTCGTGTTGCTAAGTACCTCTCTTATAATGAGGTCACGAGGTCAAATATCCTTGATGCCCTTGGGGTTAGGCCTTTCTAGTTTGGACGACGAGTAGATCCTTTCAAGTTGATCTACTTGGATTTTCACATGGATGTAGCAGTCACTCAGTGTCTGCGAACCATTCTTAAAAAAACATACTTAATCAATATTATAGTTCCATTATGTTGAATAATCTAGGGAAATTCATGACTTAGTGATTCTTCTCAAACTTATTGGTAACAATTTTTGTTGTCTTCTATAATTTTCTTTGTTAAATTAGTGTGTTCTTCAATATTCAAACAATTATCAAAACGGATGATCAACAATAAAAACAAGTACACAAGATGTTGTCTCCAAGCTAGGCCAAAACCTATCCTCTTGAGAGTAAAACCCTTGAATCTCTTCTTATAGATATTTAGATGAATACTATGAACCTTGAAAAAATATACACAAGGTTACTTCCAAGATGTTTTTCACTATTCTATTCACTTCTTAGTATATAACTTACTACCTTGATATAACTATACTGATTCTCCTGATGTCTTCTCTGTCACTCTCTTCGACACTTTTTTCTGTCAATTTTCCACAGTCCTTTGGTTCTTCATTGGTTGTAATATATATGAGAGAGATGACACCTTATAGTTTCACTTTGTACTATTAATGTGTGTGTATATATATATATATGCACAATCCCTTAATTGGTTCTAAGATATAAATTACAGTGAGTAATCCTCTAAGTGATATCACTGTGTATAGACTTTCCAATATATATATTACTAAATTATTATGAGATCCTTATAGACGTCTGAGATATGCATATGATCAACCTTATTACTATCTTGTGAAGACCATATCAATGAGGTTCTCTTTACGGTCTTGCAAGGATTGTATGACCTATCTTTTATTCGAAATTTGAGAGGTATGTAATAGTTGTTTATATATCAAGACCATACTTCTGAGACTAAGATGCTTCCAAGATAACCAAAGTGTATGGGTTCCTTCTATTGATGACTGTGATGTGTAGACTGTTCTGAAGATGATCCTTTTGACCTTACATTAACTCCTATATATATGTGTCAACAATCATCTATCAAGCCGACAAGAGTGCCTTAGTTCTGGGCCGTTTCATCAAGGAGATTTATTGCATATTGTAGAGAATCTTTGCACGATAATAGTAACACTTCTGTTGTAGCTTAACCTTTGATCTTATGACTTTCATAAAACTTCTGATGAAACATAAAAAATTAGAAAGACATAAAGAATAAGTCTTTGACCTATGGTAAACACACATTCCTCATGAGACCCATGACGCAAGGAATAACAATTTTCTTCATAATATTATAGATTCAAGTCTTAATTTTCTTTCTTGGATTCCCTACACATCCTCAAAGAGTATCATATGCCAAATGATTACTCAATCCTCCATCCTTTATTCAAAATGAAGACAAGGATAATGTGTCTATCTCTCCCTCTCAACTAGAGAGGATATGTCAACCAATCCAAGCTTATTTCTAAAGTACATAATATTTTGATTAGGTAGAGACTTTGTGAGAATGTCAACATTTTTATCATTAGTGAGGATATACTCTAGCTTCAGGACACCATATTGTACAAACTTTTGAATGTAGTGGTATTTTTTGTTTATGTGCTTTGTTTTCCCATGAAATAATGGGTCCTTAGATAGTCTTATACAACTGGTATTATCAAGATATATGAAAGTAGGGTCCAACGGTCCTGCAAACAAATTAGATAACATCTTTCTCAACCAATCCACTTCCGAGCTTACTTCACAGGTTGCAACGTACTCTGCTTCAACCCTGCTTAAATCCACTGTCTCCCTTTTTTTTCTAATCCAAGAGACAATAGAGGATCCTAGGATAAAAAATCCTCTTGTAGTGCTTCTTCCATCCTTATCACTTCCACCCCAGTTGGAATCTGAAAATCCATCTAAATTGATGCTTCTTCCCTTTTCATACTTCAGGAAATAATGGATGGTTCCTCGTAGATATATTAGAATGTGTTTCGTAGCTATCCATTAATCATGTCTTGACTCTATTTGAAATTGGTTGAGAAAGTTTACTGTAAACATATGTTCGGCCGAGTATTCATTAGATACATCAAATATCCTCCTAGTTTTTTATACTTAGTAGGATATACTGGAATGGATTCAGAACTTCCTAGCATGTTCAATTTTGTGATCATTGGAGTACTCATGGGTTTACATTCCATCATATCAAATTTCTTCAGTAGTTTGATCACATACTTTCCTTGTCCAAGGTAGATTTCATTTGGTTCTTGTTAAACTTCTAGACCCAAGTAGTAGTGCCTAAGTCCTAAATCCTTCATATCAAATTCAACCGCCAATAATTTCTTGGATTCTTGGATTCTTTCTTCGATTCCAGTTATTATAATATTGTCTGCATATATAAGTGTGATGACAAGTTCAACATTTTCTATTTTGATGTAAAGGTTTGGATTTGTTGTACTATTCCTAAAACCCAACCTTTGCAAGTATGCATTCATTCTGGCATACCACGCCCTAGGAGCTTCCTTGAGGCCATAGAGTGCCTTCTTTAATCTGGAAACATGGGCCTTTCTATCCTTTACTTCATATCCCAATGGTTGTCCAATGTAGACTTATTCATCTATGGTACCATTCAAAAAAGCTATTTTGACATCCATTTGATGTACCTTCCATCGCATGGATGCTGCTAGAGATATCAAAATTCAAATCATGGTGTACCTTTTTGTGGGAGAAAAGGTTTATTTGTGATCAATGCATTCATCCTGAGAGAAGCCCCGAGCCATGAGTGTTTCCTTTAATTTGTCAATGATTCTATTTGCAATATACTTGATCTCATAAAACAATTTAGAGGTTACCACTGATTTGTTATATGGTCTTGGGGTAATTTCCCAAACTCCATTCTTCATGATAGATTGATACTCCTCATTCGTTGCATCTTTCCATTCTTGATGTTTGGATGCTTCTTCAAATGTAGAAGTTTCTTCTTCCTTGAGCTTTGAAATGTATGTTTCATATCCTGAGTACCTTTTTGGTTTCTTTCTTTCCCTATAAGTTTGATTTTCCATAAGACCTTTTGCTTCATCGAGAGTGGTTGTTAACCAATTAGGTCTTTTCCTTCTTCAACAAGAGTGGTTGGTTCACTGGGACCTTCTTCTTCTTGATGAGAGACTTCTTCTTCATTAGTAGCTTATTCCTAAAAAATAGGAAGATCCTCTTCATCTGAATCAAATGGGAGATCCTTGGATTTCTTGAAGGCAATTCTTTCATCAAAGATTACATCTTTGCTTACTTCTATTTGATGTCCTTCCTTTATGTAGATTCTGTAGGATTTCGAGGAGTTTCTATATCAAACAAATTTTTCTTTCTTTCTTTCACGGTCTAGCTTCTTCCTTTTGCTCTTTGGAATGTGAATGTATACTAGACATCCAAATATTCGGAGATGATCAACATTAGGTTTCTTCACTGTGAAGATTTTTTCTTGAGTTACATTACCAAGTGACGTGTGAGGACTTCTATTCTGAATGTATACTGCAGTTTTTGTTGCTTCTCCCCACAAGAATTTTGGTAGGTATTGATCATCCAGCATAGCTTTGACACTTTCTTTTATAGCTTTATTATTTCGTTCAGCTACTCCATTTTGTTCAATATTGTAAGAAATAATAAGCTCAATCTTAATCCTAGCATCCTTATAAAAAGAAATGAGTTATTTTGAAGTATATTCACCTCCATTATCTGATCTTAGCATCTTTATCTTCATTTCTAAAATATTCTCTATCTTTGCCTTGAATTCTTGAAATTTTGTGAACACTTCATCCTTGGATTTTAGTAGATAAACCCAAGTTTTTCTTGAATGATCATTAATGAATGTAACATAGTATATCTACCTCCAAGAGATTTGGAAATGGGTCCACATACATAAGAATGAATGAGATCTAAAATATCTTGAGCCATGGATGTGATATTTGCAAATGGTTTCTTTGCAATATTTCCTAGGGCACAACCTTTGCAGATTCCTTCATGTTCTTCTTTGAGATTTGGAATCCCATTTACAATGGAATTTAGTGTTGGCAGAATTTTTAAATAGATATGGCCCAATCTCCTATGCCATAATTCACATGGGCTTCTTTCGATGTGGACAAGTGCTCAATTTTAAGGAGATGAGAGTTTGTATAATCTACCTTCTCTAACTCCAATAAATCTAGCTTTTTCACTGCTTGATTCTCTAGCCCAAACCACTACTTTACCATCTATAAAAGCTACTCTATCTCATTTTTCTTCTAGAGATGAAACTAACATTATAATTTTTTACAAACCTAGAACATATAATATGTTGTTGAGATGTATGTTGCCTCCACCTTCTAGCGCAATTTATGTTGATCCAATTCCTTTGACATGATAGCTCTTGTTATTACCAAGCTCCATCGAGTATGAGTTCATTCCTTTAGATAAGGTCTTGAGTTGCTTGTGATACCCAATCATATGCCTTGAAGCTCCGTTGTCTATTACCCATATGTTTTAATCTTGGAATGTTCCAAAAAGGGATATGACTATTCCTTCATTTCTTGAAAATTTGAGATCTTGAGAAGAGAAGAATTTGCTCCACACTGTTTGGAAGTATTGCTTTATTAGACCAATTAGGGGTGAACGATTCTTCATAGGTTTTTCCATGGTATAGTTGATCTCCTTCATGCCCTACATGAACCATAACTCTGATTACAAATTGAAGAATCTAGGGCAATTCATGGCTTAGTTATTCTTCTCAAACTTATTGATAACAATTTGTGTTGTCTTCTTCAATTATCTTTGTTATATGAGTGTGTTCTTCAATCTCCAAATAGCTATCAAAATAGATGATCAACAAAAAAAACAAGTACAGAAGATGTTTGTTTCAATCCAGGGTAAAACCTCTCTTGTTGAGAGTAAACCCTTGAATATATTCTTATAGATATTTATATGAATACCAAGACCCTTGAAACAATATACATGAGGTCACCTGCAGGATGTTTGACACTATTCTGTGCACTGCTTGGTCTACAACTCACTGCCTTGATATCAATATACTCCTACTTATGTCTTCTCTACCACTGTCTTCGACATGTTCTTGTATTGATTTACCACAATCCTTTGGTTCTTCATTGGTTACAACAGATATGACAGAGATCACACCTTAGTGTTTCACTTTTTACTATCAATGTGTTTGTGTGTATATATATTCACAATCCCTAATTGGTTATGAGTTATATATTACAGTTAGTAATCATCTACATGAAATCACTGCATATAGACTTCCCAAATACATGTTACCAGATTATTCTGAGCTCCTTACAGACTTCTAAGAGGTGCATATGATCAACTTTCTTATAGTCTTGCAAGGTCTGTATCATCAAGATTCTCTTTATGGTCTTCCGAGGACTGTATCACTGAGCTTCTCTTTACAGTCTTGTGATGACTATATCACCTACCTTTACTTCTAGTTTTGCGAGGTATGAAACACTTGTTTATATATCGAGACTAGACTTCTGAGACTGAGATGCTTCCGAGATAACCATAATGTATGCATTTTTTTTTGATGACTCTGATGTGTAGATTGTTCTAAAGATGATATTTTTAACCTTATGTTAACTCCTATATATGTGGTTCAATAATCATGTATGAAGCCGACATGAGTGCCTTAGTTCTTGACTGACATATCCAGGAGATTTATTGGATATTGTAGAGTGGCTTTGCATGATAATAGTGAGACTTATCTTGGGGCTTAACCTTTGATCTTATAACTTTCATAACACGTATGGTGAAACATAAAAAATCCTAAAGACATTAAGAAGAATTCTTTGACCTAGGGTAAACACAAATTGCTCATGAAACCCATGATTCAAGGAATAAAATTTTTATTCATAATATTATACAAGTGATAATGAAAACAAAATCTAGTTACTTTTCCTTCAACACATAATACCTACATATGAGTTATCTAGATAAAACAAGTTGATGCAACCATTGGACCAATGATGGAAGATGGAAGTGAATGAACCATATCATGGCAACAAAACATTATTATATTTGTAGTTGCATATGTCAAATAATTATATATTGATAAAATATTCACCAAATAATTAGATGTTTAAGTATCATGACCCATGCTATTGGGAGATTAGGTGATCGGGTCTCACATGTCATGAGACCTATCAAGTGATGTAGCTGCTAGTAATTTTTCCTCACACGCTTCAACTCTCTATCATTTATTTCTCCTTAGCATGCTTCATGACATCTAAAATGATTTTCATCAACCCACTTGAACTAATTCCTAACATTTGAAATTACCTTCATCTTTGTTATGGGACATATCAGAATGTTAGCTCACTGGAATATCACAGATCAATGCACCTCAGAAATTTCTCTGGTACATTTCTGTCCTAGTATAGATAGAATGTCAATATATAGACACTCTTTTATATTAGTTAACACTACCAACTATTGAATTTTGGCATATTAAAAATTTAGAGCATAAACGCATTCATGAAACTCATTACAAATTTTATAATATGAGTTCTCTTATTAGATTCCTTTCAACTAAAATTTGTTCCAAGGGATACCAAGATATGGAGTGTCGAGAGATCAGGAAATTACTTATCAGGGATTTTTTAATGCACTACTCTTAACAGAGTCTCATCCTGATCTAATATGTGGAACCTTGCTAATGGAACCTTGAAATATGGGGGTTTCAAGAGATTGAGATAATTGTTGATGGGTGTTCAAGTATCAATTGATCGGGGCTTCAGAGTTTCAAGAGACTAGCAAAAACAAATTTTAACTAATCATCTGAGTGATATCACTATGTATAGACTTTCCAAATATATATTACCAGATTATTATGAGCTCCTCACAGACTTTTGAGATATGCATATGATCAACCTTATTATAGTCTTGCGAGGACTGTATCACCGAGCTTCTCTTTACATTCTTGTGAGGAGTATATCAACTATATTTGCTTCCAAATTTGTGAGGTATGGAACACTTGTTTATATATTGAGACCAAACTTCTGATATCGAGATGTTTCTGAGTTAACCATAGTGTATTGGATCTTTTTATTGATCAATGTGATGTGTAGATTGCTTTGAAGATGATGTTTTTAACCTTACATTAACTCCTATATATATGAGTCAACGATCATGTATGAAGCCGACATGAGCGCCTTAGTTCTCGGTTAACATATCAAGGAGATTTACTACATATTGTAGAGCAGTTTTGCATGATAATAGTGACACTTCTCTTAGAGCTTAACCTTTGATTTTATGACTTTCATAACACTTACGATGAAACATAAAAAATCCTAAAGACATCAAGAAGAATTCTTTCACCTATGGTAAACACACCTCGCTCATGTAACCCATGATGCAAGGAATAAAATTTTTCTTCATAATATTATAGATACAAGTCATAATGAAAACTAAACCTAGTTACTTTTCCTTCAACACATAATACCTACATATGAGATATTTTGATAAAACAAGTTGATGCAACCATTGGACCAATGATGGAAGATGGAAGTGAATGACTCATATTAGGGAAACCAAAGATTATTATATTTTGTTGTTTCATATGTCAAATAATTATATATTGATAAAATATTCACCAAATAATTAGATATTTAGGTATCATGACCCATGCTATTGGGATTTTACAAGATCAGCCCTCTCATTTCATGAGATCTATCAAGTGATGTAGCTACTAGTAATTTTTCCTCACATGCTTCAACTCTCTATCATCTATTTCTCCTTAGCATGCTTCATGACAGCTAAAATGCCTTTCATCAACACAATGGAAGTAATTCATAACATTTGAAATCACCTTCATCTTTTTTATGGGACATATCAGAATGTTAACTCATTGGAATATCATGGATCCATGCACCTCAAAAATTTCTTTGGTACATTTCTTTCCTAGTATAAATAGAATGTTCACTTGTAGATACTCCTTTATATTAGTTAACATTACCAACTATTGAATTTTGGGATCTTAAAATTTTAGATCTTAAACACAGTCATGAAACACATTAGAAACTTTCTAATATGAGTTGTCTCAGTACAATTTCAAATCTTGATAGAAATAAAATATTCCTTTTAACTAAATTTTGTTCCAAGGGATATCCAGATATCGAGTGTTGAGAGATGAGGGTATTAGTTACGAGGGATTTCTTAATGCACTACTCTCAATAAAGTATCATCCCGATTTAATATGTGGATGCTTTCTAATGGAGCCTTGAAATATGGGGGTTTCAAGAGATTGAGATAACTAGTGATGGAGTGTTCAAGTACCAATTGATCGAGGCTTCAGAGTTTCAAGAGTCTAGGGAAGACAACTTTTAATTAAATTATCTAACGTGTTTCTATCCTAAATCTAGCAAAAACGTAATGTAATACACCTATTACTTTTCAATTAACATTCTGGGAGTTGGGTGTTTAGTTGTAAAATTTTAAAATTCAAACATAAAACACAATTGAAATGACCCAACCCTAGATTATATATATATATATATATGAAGGGATAAAATTTGTCAATGTACAAATTTTTATTCAAGTTTTGCACTCAAAAATATGCTTGCACCTCAAGAGATTTCATCCCTTTCGGTTCTTGCTAGATCTATGATTAAGATGGATCTATACTAATTCATACCACAAATTTGTCCATAATATATCTCAATCTTATTATTAACTTAACATAAAAATTACTTCATCTAATAACTTCCTTAACACTACCCAAGCCAACCAGACTCAACCTCCAAAGATCCTTACAATAACAGAGCTTGAACACCTCAAAAATCAGACTAGAACTTAGTCTATAATAGGACTACAACTTCAACAACAAACCAGACTTGAACTTTCCCTTCAAAACACTAGAAGCCAATCTTTGAATCATACATGAACTTAGATTCCAATCCACCAAAACTTGCCCCTCAAACCAAACCTGAATTTGGCCTTCAAAACTTTGGGACTCGACCTTCAAAGACTAGAATTTGACCCCCAAAACAAACATGAAATTTAACCACAATATGATTCAATTTCATCCTTCAAAAGGCCTAAAACTAGCCTCCAATAGACTTGAAACTTGGTCTATACAATATCTCTGCAGCTTCCCTTGTAACCAAGAAAAAAATCCTTCCTAAAGAGTGCCAAAATCACTTCCCAAAATTCCCTCAAAATTCCTTCCCAGAAAAAAATGACTTTAGCTCGACTTCACTTCACTTGGTTCATGAGGTATGAACCTAAAAATTTCTCCTTCCCTTCCTTAGAAATACCTAAATTGGATTTCTCGAGTGGATAGAAATGCTTCTTCTCATGTTTATTTACTACATTTTGGGTCTAGATTTTGTCAAATATGTCCACTGGCTCGGCTGATTTATCCACTAGATGGGTTGACTTATGCAACTGGAAGAATGTACAATGAATATTCAAAAAATCATTTTCCGTCATCCATAAGGAGTTATAGAGAGTGTCATATACCATTGGAAAGTTTTCGAATAAAATTTCCAACCATATATATTATGCTCGCATGGTATCTAGGTAATTGGAGTAAAAATGCATTCAAAGATTTAAATATATGCCATAAAAAATCAAAAAAAATATATGTATAGAAGGCATGTGATATATCATTGGAAAGGTCTCAAAATATTCTATTTGATTATGGAGATTTCTCTTTCATTTGGACAACCTTTGACATCAATAAAAATCATTTTCAATAATCTCCCCCTTTTTTATCAGTGGAAATACTTTGAGATCTACTTCTTCTAACAATTACCCATTCTTTCAATATTTTCTTCCATACTTGTTAGCTACTTTGTGTGACTACATTCTCTCCCCATTTGAAATCAATAGAAACAAGTGCTACCATTGATTTTGTGCTTCCTTTACTAAGATAAAGGGGAGATCACTTCTAGCATCTTCCTAAGATATTCAAAGGTTTCTTAGGGAAAAGGTTTGGTAAATATCTCAACAATTTGTTCTTTGGTGCCAGCATATTCCATCTTGACATTTTTCTCAATGACTTTTTCTTTGAGGAAATGATAGTTGATTGGAATATGCTTTGTATTTAATGCATGACATGATTTTTTGAGGTATTAACTACGCTATTATTGTCATAGAAAATAATAATGGGCTGCTCATATTCCACTTTGATGTCTTGCAAAACTTATTTCATCGAGCAAACTTGTGTTCAGTAGTCCATTACTACCATATATTTGTCTTCAAATATAGAAAGATAAATTGATGATTGGTTTTTTGGTTGACCAAGACATAAGGCAATATCCTTGGAAAAATACACTCCCACTAGTGGTTTTTCTCTCATCATTGCTACCAGTCCAATCAACCTATATTTACATTATTAATGCAAAATATATACTCTTATGATATCAAAGAACAAAATGGAGCATGCCCTTTAAGTATCAAAATATCCTTCTCACTTCTTTCATATGTGATTCCTTTGGTGTTGATTGAAATCAACACCAAAGATGTTGGATTAGATTGTAGAAGTTGAAGCAAACATTGAGACCACATAGTGGATATCCCACTTGACACTCCTCTTGCACTAACATAAAGAATCCTAATACAACTCCAAGTCTTGTCGTTATTTTGGAGGACCTCTTAATCCCCCATTTTGGTGACTTATAGAATGAGAATTAATGGTCTCTCTTTCTTGATCAAAGATTTTAGTTCCTCCATCCTTTGTACTAACATCAATGCGCTACAATTCTAGGAGAGGACCCTCCTTACTTGCTATATGAGTAGCCCCTTGTTGAGGTTCTTGTTTTCTTCCTTTTGTGTGTTTCTATATCTCCTAAGTTTTGGATCTAATATTTCTTGTGTTCCCATTTTCTTATCCTTCTCTATTTTTCATGCCTTGCCTCTCTATTAGTGTGTCCACTAGTCTTTTTTTGGATCCATTCTAATTATGTTTCCTTCCCTACCTCTCAATTCTCACTAGCCGAGCTCAAAAAGGAAGGCCCTAATTTGTAGCTTTTATGGGAGAGGATTTGTTACTCTTCTAAGGAATATTCCCTATTTTCTACTCTCGTATTAGATCATTTCTAATGTTAGCATGTATTCATCATTTTTCTTTGGTTCACACACTGGTATCAAATTGTGTACATGTTCTTGTACACTGGCTTCGACAATTTCCCATTCTTCAGTCACTAAATTGAGAAACTTCAAGTTGTACTTTCCCCTCCATGAGGAGTGGATCACATAAGGGAAGTTGGTCCTTTCCCCTCCACGAGTAGTGGATCACATAGGGGAAGTTGGTCCTTTCCCTTTGTTCCCATTCTGACATCACTGCTCTTATAGATTGTTCTATTGTTTTTTTAGTCTCTTCTATTCTTTTGTTGTTTCCATTGTTCTCCTTTGTTCCCGTGTTTTTGTTGCTCCTCCTAATTCATTTTGAAAATTATTGAAAAATGGCCATATTCAGGGAAAACCTTGCATTTAAAATTAAGTCGATCACAATCATCCTCTCAAATGTGTGTCTAGCTATCTATATTTAAAGCTATTGTTGCTAGGAACCCCTCATCTAGATCTATCTCCACGCATATCGTTGCACAAGAGAATATTTCCTCTAGTTGCTTGACTTGATCAATGTATTTCCCAAGCGCATTATCAATATTTTTGAAAGTTAATCATTCTAATAGTGCACGGAAAAAATGTAGAGTTTTACCCAAATAAGGACGGTAGATGGGACATCATTTTCAAGGTTAAAATATGGGCTCCATTGATCTAGATATAACCATCGTGGCCCCATGAATTAAGGATCGCTTTGAAATATTAAGTCCCATTCATTCTTGTTCTTTAAGAAGGAGGTAAAAATATCGTTTCCACATAGAGTTGAAGTGAAAGAAACCTTGATCATGATTTTCATTTTTTGTTTCAAACCATAATCTCATAGAATGTGAGGAGGTCCATATCTCCATGAATTGGCTTACCAAGCCACATTCAGCCAATTGCATGGTTGTGCTCTTGGCTGTGGCACAAAAAAATTAACCTTTTGAATTTCTTCGAGCTTTTAACAAAGCAGGAAGGATTTTCCTTTTGGTTGTGTGGCCCATTTATGACTAATGGGATAAAAGAAACAATATCTAGAGCATGGGGTGGGAAGTGGAGGTGGAGAGCCACCACGAGATGTAGCAAAATGATCAGGTGACCATATCCTAAGTGGAAAAGATGCTCAAATTTTGAATTTCTCAGAATTGGTTGAAACTAGAATGAGAGGATAAGCCTCGTCGATACGGTCTTGTAGTCATGAACAACACTCAAATCGGACACTGTATGTGAAAGTTACTCAAGTTAGAAAAATCATAATTTCATGCAAAAGTCCTATTTGACTTGGATTGATTTTGAATAAAAAAATATTAAAAAAGAGTATTCCTTCTTCATCCAATCACATATCGACATTTGTCAACTCCAGATCCCTAATTGGTCTAATAAAGAAATACTTCCAAACAATGTGGAGCAAATTCTTCTCTTCCCAAGATCTCAAATTTTCAAGAAATGAAGGAATAGTCATATCCCTTTTTGGAACATTCCAAGATTAAAACATATGGGTAATAGACAACGGAGCTTCAAGGCATATGATTGGGTATCACAAGCAACTCAAGACCTTATCTAAAGGAATGAACTCATACTCGATGGAGCTTGGTAATAACAAGAGCTATCATGTCAAAGGAATTGGATCAACATAAATTGCACTAGAAGGTGGAGACAACATACATCTCAACGACATATTATATGTTCTAGGTTTGTAAAAAATTATAATGTTAGTTTCATCTCTAGAGGAAAAATGAGATAGAGTATCAATTATAGATGGTAAAGTAGTGGTTTGGGCTAGAGAATCAAGCAGTGAAAAAGCTATATTTATTGGAGTTAGAGAAGGTAGATTATACAAACTCTCATCTCCTTAAAATTGAGCACTTGTCCACATCGTAAGAAGCCCATGTGAATTATGGCATAGGAGATTGGGCCATCTCTATTTAAAAATTCTACCAACACTAAATTCCATTGTAAATGGGATTCCAAATCTCAAAGAAGAACATGAAGGACTCTGCAAAGGTTGTGCCCTAAGAAAGATTGCAAAGAAACCATTTGCAAATATCACATCCATGGCTCAAGATATTTTAGATCTCATTCATTCTTATGTATGTGGACCCATTTCCAAATCTCTTGGAGGTAGATATACTATGTTACATTCATTACTGATCATTCAAGAAAAACTTGGGCTTATCTACTAAAATCCAAGGATGAAGTGTTCACAAAATTTCAAGAATTCAAGGCAGAGATAGAGAATCTTTTAGAAAGGAAGATAAAGATGCTAAGATCAGATAATGGAGGTGAATATACTTCAAAATAACTCATTTCTTTTTATAAGGATGCTAGGATTAAGATTGAGCTTATTATTTCTTACAATATTGAACAAAATGGAGTAGCTGAACGAAATAATAAAGCTATAAAACAAAGTGTCAAAGCTATGCTGCATGATCAATACCTACCAAACTTCTTGTGGGGAGAAGCAACAAAAACTGCAGTATACATTCAGAATAGAAGTCCTCACATGTCACTTGGTAATGTAACTCAAGAAAAAATCTTCACAGTGAAGAAACCTAATGTTGATCATCTCCGAATATTTGGATGTCTAGTATACATTCACATTCCAAAGGGCAAAAGGAAAATGCTAGATCGTGAAAGAAAGAAAGAAAAATTTGTTTGATATAGAAACTCCTCGAAATCCTACAGAATCTACATAAAGGAAGGACATCAAATAGAAGTAAGCAAAGATGTAATCTTTGATGAAAGAATTGCCTTCAAGAAATCCAAGGATCTCCCATTTGATTCAGATGAAGAGGATCTTCCTATTTTTTAGGAAGAAGCTACTAATGAAGAAGAATTCTCGCATCAAGAAGAAGAAGGTCCCAGTGAACCAATCACTGTCGTTGAAGAAGGAAAAGACCTAATTGGTTAACAACCACTCTTGATGAAGCAAAAGGTATTATGGAAAATCAAACTTATAGGGAAACAAAGAAACCAAAAAGGTACTCAGGATATGAAACATACATTTCAAAGCTCAAGGAAGAAGAAACTTCTACCTTTGAAGAAGCATCCAAACATCAAGAATGGAAAGATGCAATGAATGAGGAGTATCAATCTATCATGAAGAATGGAGTTTGGGAAATTACCCCAAGACCATATAACAAATCAGTGGTAACCTCTAAATTGTTTTATGAGATCAAGCATATTGCAAATAGAATCATTGACAAATTAAAGGAAACACTCATGGCTCGGGGCTTCTCTCAGGATGAATGCATTGATCACGAATAAACCTTTTCTCCCACAAAAAGGTACACCATGATTTGAATTTTGATATCTCTAGCAGCATCCATGCGATGGAAGGTACATCAAATGGATGTAAAAATAGCTTTTTTGAATGGTACCATAGATGAATAAGTCTACATTGGACAACCATTGGGATATGAAGTAAAGGATAGAAAGGCTCATGTTTCCAGATTAAAGAAGGCACTCTATGGCCTCAAGGAAGCTCCTAGGGCATGGTATGCCAGAATGAATGCATACTTGCAAAGGTTGGGTTTTTAGGAATAGTACAACAAATCCAAACCTTTACATCAAAATAGAAAATGTTGAACTTGTCATCACACTTATATATGTAGACGATATTATAATAACTGGAATCGAAGAAAGAATCCAAGAATCCAAGAAATTGTTGGCGGTTGAATTTGATATGAAGGATTTAGGACTTAGGCACTACTACTTGGGTCTATAAGTTTAACAAGAACCAAATGAAATCTACCTTGGACAAGGAAAGTATGTGATCAAACTACTGAAGAAATTTGATATGATGGAATGCAAACCCATGAGTACTCCAATGATCACAAACTTGAACATGCTAGGAAGTTCTGAATCCATTCCAGTATATCCTACTAAGTATAAAAACCTAGGAGGATATTTGATGTATCTAATGAATACTCGACTGAACATATGTTTTACAGTAAACTTTCTCAGCCAATTTCAAATAGAGTCAAGACATGATTAATGGATAGCTACGAAACACATTCTAATATATCTAAGAGGAACCATCCATTATTTCCTGAAGTATGAAAAGGGAAGAAGCATCAATTTAGATGGATTTTCAGATTCCAACTGGGGTGGAAGTGATAAGGATGGAAGAAGCACTACAAGAGGATGTTTTATCCTAGGATCCTGTATTGTCTCTTGGATTAGAAAAAATACGGAGACATTGGATTTAAGCAGGGTTGAAGTAGAGTACGTTGCAACCTGTGAAGTAAGCTCGGAAGCGGATTGGTTGAGAAAGATGTTATCTAATTTGTTTGCAGGACCGTTGGACCCTACTTTCATATATTTTGATAATACCAGTTGTATAAGGCTATCTGAGCACCCATTATTTCATGGGAAAACAAAGCACATAAACAAAAAATACCACTACATTCAAAAGTTTGTACAATATGGTGTCCTGAAGCTAGAGTATATCCTCACTAATGATAAAAATGTTGACATTCTCACAAAGTCTCTACCTAATCAAAATATTATGTACTTTAGAAATAAGCTTGGATTGGTTGACATATCCTCTCTAGTTGAGAGGGAGAGATAGACACATTATCCTTGTCTTCATTTTGAATAAAGGATGGAGGATTGAGTAATCATTTGGCATATGATACTCTTTGAGGATGTGTAGGGAATCCAAGAAAGAAAATTAAGACTTGAATCTATAATATTATGAAGAAAATTGTTATTCCTTGCGTCATGGGTCTCATGAGGAATGTGTGTTTACCATAGGTCAAAGACTTATTCTTTATGTCTTTCTAATTTTTTATGTTTCATCAGAAGTTTTATGAAAGTCATAAGATCAAAGGTTAAGCTACAACAGAAGTGTTACTATTATCGTGCAAAGATTCTCTACAATATGCAATAAATCTCCTTGATGAAACGGCCCAGAACTAAGGCACTCTTGTCGGCTTGATAGATGATTGTTGACACATATATATAGGAGTTAATGTAAGGTCAAAAGGATCATCTTCAGAACAGTCTACACATCACAGTCATCAATAGAAGGAACCCATACACTTTGGTTATCTTGGAAGCATCTTAGTCTCAGAAGTATGGTCTTGATATATAAACAACTATTACATACCTCTCAAATTTCGAATAAAAGATAGGTCATACAATCCTTGCAAGACCGTAAAGAGAACCTCATTGATATGGTCTTCACAAGATAGTAATAAGGTTGATCATATGCATATCTCAGACGTCTATAAGGATCTCATAATAATTTAGTAATATATATATTGGAAAGTCTATACACAGTGATATCACTTAGAGGATTACTCACTGTAATTTATATCTTAGAACCAATTAAGGGATTGTGCATATATATATATATACACACACATTAATAGTACAAAGTGAAACTATAAGGTGTCATCTCTCTCATATATATTACAACCAATGAAGAACCAAAGGACTGTGGAAAATTGACAGAAAAAAGTGTCGAAGAGAGTGACAGAGAAGACATCAGGAGAATCAGTATAGTTATATCAAGGTAGTAAGTTATATACTAAGAAGTGAATAGAATAGTGAAAAACATCTTGGAAGTAACCTTGTGTATATTTTTTCAAGGTTCATAGTATTCATCTAAATATCTATAAGAAGAGATTCAAGGGTTTTACTCTCAAGAGGATAGGTTTTGGCCTAGCTTGGAGACAACATCTTGTGTACTTGTTTTTATTGTTGATCATCCGTTTTGATAATTGTTTGAATATTGAAGAACACACTAATTTAACAAAGAAAATTATAGAAGACAACAAAAATTGTTACCAATAAGTTTGAGAAGAATCACTAAGTCATGAATTTCCCTAGATTATTCAACATAATGGAACTATAATATTGATTAAGTATGTTTTTTTAAGAATGGTTCGCAGACACTGAGTGACTGCTACATCCATGTGAAAATCCAAGTAGATCAACTTGAAAGGATCTACTCGTCGTCCAAACTAGAAAGGCCTAACCCCAAGGGCATCAAGGATATTTGACCTCGTGACCTCATTATAAGAGAGGTACTTAGCAACACGAACTTGAACAACTGAGCTACTCCTTGGGGCTTTATTGATTAAGTATGTTATTTAGGTAATTTTTTGTTTTCCTCTATTGTTTTGTATGTTCATATAAATATGTCCAAACATATTTATATGAAGTCTATTTTAAATGTAGGAAATAATTCTTGACAATAAGCCTTTATTAAATTCATAAAGACCTTCATGACCTAGTCAATTCAATAATATAAATGACATGGATTATTTTTTATGAAATTTTGCTTTTTACACAACAATATTTATTGACCCTTCCATAGATATAGCTTCACCCCCATCCTCCCCAATTTTTTGGCATAGTGATATGATCCCATCTAACCCATGCAAAACTTATTTCTTGTTTTTATCCCTACCATAAGTAACTATAAATATTTTCTGGATAAGATTTAAAATACCGTTGGAAATCCATGATTAAGCCATCCAAAAGACGATATGGCTTCATGAATAAACTTTATAAGCACTAACCTTCATGCACGAGATAATGACTAGTGAATCCAAACTTGAATTCTTTTTTCAATTTTTACTAGTAACCACATCGAGTCATCTTTTTTGTAATCATTCAGTTTCAAATGAAAACTCATATAAGTAATCCCATCATCGAATTTTATTGATTGGAAGGGCAGCTAGCCAAGACCATAAATCAACTCATGCTTATAACAACCTGTTGCAGATATAATGGATTTGTGATGATTAGTCTCCATGCCTATGGCCTTGCAAAATAAAATAAGCAGCTTTGTAAATGCAACAATATCCCTATGAGAGCCATCAATAAAAATGAGGTCATCATCTAGTTTTAGTAGAAGAGTCAGAAAAATATCACTTGCTATTACAACATCCTTCAAATTTCCCCTTCACTTAGCCTCACTAACGAGTCAGCTAGGGCCTCTTGTGATTAACATAAAAGGAATTAGGGACATGGGGCATCCTTGATGAAGACCCCTCTTTGCATGAAAAAATTTAGATGTTGAACAATTAATTAAGACAATAAAATGTGTTGGTGATATGAAAAACATTATCCAATTTATAAAACTAATGTGAAAGACGAAGTGGGTAAGCAACATTAAAAAAAAAAATCCAACTGGATCTATCATATGCTTTTGACAAATCAATTATGAGGATCATACCTTTCACTTTCCTTGTCCTTAGGCTTTGTAATTCTTCCTGAGAAACTCCAATGACCTCATGGATCTAACAATCCTCTAGAAAATGAAATTGTTCCTTTGAAATATATTGTGATAAAATAGGCTTTATCCTATTTGCAATGATTTTTGCAATAATATTGTATATTCAACTACAAAGTGAAATAGTTCGATAGTCATTAAATGTATTCAAATCATTAGATTTTGGAATGAGTGCAATACATGTAGAGTTAAAATCCTGATAAATCCTACCAGAGTTTTTTCATTTCTCAATAACCTTTAGCAAATCCAACCCAATTAGCTCATAAAATTCAAGAAATAATTCTACAAGCGATCCATTAGGCCCCAAACATTTACTCTTTTTAAACCAACACATGAACACCTCCATTTGACCTATAGAGACTGGGGCCATTAGATCCTTGTTAATATCTTCATCTACAAATTTTGGGAATAATCGAGTAATCTAAATTATCTCAGCTAAGGAGGCTTCTCTAGAGGCCAAGAAGAGGCCTAGAAAATGTTCTCCACCCATCCTAGCAATATCCCTAATGTTTGAAATAGTGAAGAAGGATCAGGAAAATAGAAAGGATGGAAGATCGCTCTGCCAGTAATCGCTAGGGTTCCGGGTGCAGGCGTCTCAGAAGAATCGCTCCAGGTGTACCGGCGGTCAGGGTAAGCGCAGGGTCCTCATACGGATTGGGTCGGTTTCGACGCAGAGGAAACAGGACAGGGGAGTTCAAACAGTCCGAGTAGCTCCTGACGGTCCACATGGAAGGTACCTTGGGGAGGGGAGAGATCCCCTCCTTTAAAAATGTTGTGACAGGGGAATCCAGCGGGGGGATCAGAGCAAACCCACATAAGGACAGCGTAAAAGATATTCCAGTTCTAGGTAATCAATGGCAAGCCAAAATAGGAAGATGTCTTCCAAGAGCCCAGAAACGACCCAGGTATGTGATCCCAAATAACTCACTAGAAGATTATCGAAGTTACATGAAGGACCATGCTTTAATCTGTAAATTTATAGGTTATTGGCTGACAGAGAGGGATCTAGTTAAGTGGATCCACCTGAGATGGAAACCCAAGGGGCATATAGATCTGAAACTGGGAGCCAAGGGCTTTTTTACTGTTATTTTCATGAACTTAGAGGACAAGGAAAGAATCTTCGAAGAGGGACAATACTTCATGAATAATGCAGGCTTATTCATGCGACATTGGGAGGAAAGGTATAATCCCGACGCTGAAAAACTGCTTGCTGCTCCTGTTTGGGTTAGACTGTTTGGATTACCTTCAGAGTTCTGGAAACCTAACATTCTAGAAGGAATTGGTAACTCCATAGGGGACTTTGTTAAAGTCACTGAATCAACCAAACAAGGCAAATTTACTTCGTACGCAAGGATATGCGTATATATGAATATAGCAGAACCCTTGCCTGAATTCGTGGAAGTTGAATATCATGATGAACTCTGGCAGCAACCGGTAGATTACGAACATATTCCTTTTAGATGCCGGAAATGCCACGAGTATGGTCACCTGTTCAGGGAATACCCTCAGACTAGAGAAGGCGAGCTCAAGAGAAGATCCACAGAAGAACAAATGAAAGCAAAGGAAACAGAAACAGAAGAGAGAGGGTTTACGGAAGTCAACAAGAGACAGAAGACTAGAAATGAGAAACAAAAAGAACAAACAAAAGGGAAAAACATCTCTGTGGAAAATCTAAATCAGTACCAAGCCTTACAAGACGAGGAAGAGGAAACCGAGGAAGGTACACAGGAAGATCCAGTGGGGGAGACTGTCCCGATGGATACTACAACGGAAGATCTAGGCAAGCACAATAGCCAAACAAAAGAAAACGAAGTAGAAATGGGAGAGACCCAGGAGAAATCAGATGAGCCCCCCAGAAAAGAGTCAGGCAAACAGAAAGAGATCGGCACAGAAGAAGAATGGATAATGGAAAAGCTCCTGCAAGAATGGCGCCATCTTGATGAGAGATTCATAGCAGAAATCCAAAAACAACAGTTTAAGGAAGCCTACCAAAAGTTTAAGGAAAAGAAAGGGGGAATGGTGGAGCCAGGACCGGAACCCTCAGAAGTGCCAGGATCTCAACCAGTAGGAGTGGACGGACATGGCAAAGGAAGAAGAAAAAGAGGGAGGAAACCCATGTATGAGACCATCCAAACAGTTGGGGAAACCCTGGTAAACTCTGGAAAGTTAATACCTCTGTCAGAGGTTTTCCACCCTCCCCCCAAAAAGTTATAAATGATCATCACAAGATGGAATATTAGGGGTCTCAACAGTAAAGGAAAGCAGAGGTACCTGAAGGAGAGGTTGAAGAAAGATAAGACGAGTATAATGATAATTCAAGAAACTAAAATGAAACAACAGCAGATACAGGCAATTTTGGATAAATCAAAATCAAAATTTGAAGTTATGGCCCAGGACGCGGAGGGGTCAGCAGGTGGCCTGGCGATACTTTGGAACCCAGAGGAGGTCTCTTTTGAAAATTGGATCAGCTTACCCAGGATCCTATCTGGAGTATGCAGGATAGTGGGTACGAAAGAGAGAATACTCATATCTGGAGTATATGGACCTCATCTCCCCAGGGATCGGGGAAATTTCTTAAAGAATATCCAGGCAGTAAGCAAACTAATCTCAGAGGATGTATGGATAATAGGCGGCGATTTCAACCTAATCAGGGGCTTAGGCGAGAAGCGCGGAGGGGTTCGGAGGCAGGATCCAAGAATGGATGAGTTCAACGATCTCATAACCAACCTAAGACTAGTAGACACCCCAACCACAAATGGAGTGTTTACATGGAATAATCGACGGGGCGGCAGAAATCAGATTGTGTCAAAGCTGGATAGATTCCTTCTATCAGAGCAGGTCCTAAATAAAGATGTTTTCATAGAGGCCAGAATCCTCCCAGGTCTGGGATCCGATCACTGGCCGATATGTCTGGAAATTGACATAAATAAAACCAATATTAAGAAACCTTTCCGTTTTGAATCCTTTTGGCTCAGAAATCCGGATTTCCTGAATAAATTAGAAGAATGGTGGAACCGAAGTCAAGTAAGAGGTCAGTGCAAAATGCATACATTCCAATTAAGGCTCAAAGAGCTGAAGCAGAAAATTAGAAAATGGAATAAGGAGGATTTTGGGAATATTTTTGAGGAAAAGAAAAAACTAGAAAGGGCTATGGAGGAAGTGCAGCAGAAGAATATCCTGGAAGGAAGAAATGAGGAAAGATGCCAGGAGGAGAGCAGACTAATAAGCCAGCTCGAGGAGAGGAGAAAGCAGGAGGTGATCTTATGGAAGCAGCAGTCTAGAGTAAACTGGCTACGGGAAGGAGAGAGGAACACTAGATTCTTCCATCAAGCAATGATCCAGCATAGGCAAAGAAATAAGATCTTCTCAATTAAGAATGGAGCCAGAGAGAAAATCATAGAACAGGAAGGAATAGAGCAAGTTCTAAGTGACTATCATAAGGAGATCCTCTCTGAACCCCAGGGTGACAGAGGGGCAGCAATAAATCAAATCTGTAAGGAAATTCCAAAATTGATCACAGCAGAGCAGAACCGAGGACTCATGCGCGCAGTAACACTAGCTGAAGTCGAGGAGGTAGTTATGAATATGAAAAAAGGAAAAGCACCGGGACCGGATGGATTCACGGCTGAATTCTATCAAGCAGGATGGCAAGTCCTAGGTCAGGATATTATGGAGGTGGTGGAAGAATCAAGGGTTCAGAACAGAATGTGGTCAGGTATGAATGCTACCTTCCTATCTTTAATTCCTAAATCAAATAACTCTGAGGAAGCTCAAGGTTTTCGCCCCATCGCTCTATGTAATGTGATTTATAAAATAATTGCAACATTGATGGCAAAAAGATTGAAACCTCTCCTTCCAAGCATTATCTCCCCTGAACAAACGGGTTTCGTGGAAGGAAGGCAAATTCTTGATGGTTTAGTGGTGGCTCAAGAAATGATACACTCTCTCAATCAACAGAAGAGGAAAGGAATGATGATCAAATTGGACCTCTCAAAGGCTTATGACCGGTTGACTTGGAAATATCTATGTGCAGTCCTGGAAGCTTATGGTTTTGCAAAACACTGGATTGAATGGATATTCAGCATGATTTCCACTCCCTTTTTCTCAATCCTGGTCAATGGAAACCCAACGAAACCTTTTAATGCACATAGGGGGATCAGGCAAGGCGATCCCTTATCTCCCTTTCTCTTTTTCCTAGCAGCAGATGGCCTTGGCCGAATCATCAAAAGAGAAACTAGGAGAAATAGGCTCAGAGGTTTAAAGCTATGGGGAAACAACTTAACCATCAGTCATCAACAATTTGTTGACGATATTATGATCTTTGGAGAAGTCAGTCTCAGGGAAGTCAGAATAATCAAAAAAGTTTTGGAGACCTTCTCAGAAGTGTCTGGCATGGAGATTAATAAGGAGAAATCGAGTACCTTCATCTTCAATACTCCGGAGGCAATAAAGTCCCACCTAACAAGAACCCTGGGATTTAAACAAGGAAACCTTCCCACTAAGTACCTCGGTAACCAACTGGACATCCACCCAACTCGCATGAGGAACTGGCAGGAAGTTATTGACAAAATTAAGAAAAGGCTTTCAAACTGGGCGTTCCGGTCCCTGAACATTGCCAGCCGTTTAGTTCTTCTAAAGGCGGTTCTCCAAGCAATTCCTGTTTATTCTCTTTCGATCAGAGCAGCCTCGAAAGGAGTTTGTGCAAAAATGAGAGAGATTTTTGGAAAGTTTTTATGGGGTGGTCCAACTCAACAGAGAAAATGGGCCCTCGTATCGTGGACTCATCTGATCAAAAGGAAGGATGAAGGAGGCTTGGGGTTGAGAGACCCTGAAATTCTAAATAAGGTTCTAGGGGCTAAGTTATGGTGGAGATGGCTGCAAGGAGGGTCTAATGTATGGAAGAAGATATGGAATTACAAATACAATATGCCAGAACAAATAGAGGAAAAACTGAAAATACAGAACATTCCCCATGGTTCTTCCATTTGGAACCTGGCTAGCCAGAATAGAGAATTAATAAAGCAGTATGTCTTCTGGGAGATCAGGGGGGAGAAAAAGCTGCCTTCTGGGAAGATGGATGGCAGCAAAAAAGAAAGATGAGTGAATTGCAAACCCTACAAAACCTTCAACAGAGCGCGCTAAGACTAGGAATGTTCAAGGTAAATGACTATTGGATGGAGGAAGAGGGCAGAGAAATATGGAGGAGGTGGAAAAAACCAGGTGAATGGATTGAGGACATAACCAGAGACATAGAGGAAGGCTACATGTGTGAGATGGACCTCAGGAAGATCAGACATAGGATCGGGGAGGACATCCTAAGATGGGGCACAACAACGAAAGGATCATTCACAGTAAAGGAAGCCTACTTCCTAAGTTCAAGACAAAATCAGGAAGCCGAAGAACAAGATTGGAATAAGCTCTGGGACGACAAATGGTGGCCAAAAGTCACCATCTTTGCCTGGCAGGTTAGAAAAGGAAATATATTAACATGGGATAAAATCATTAAGAGGGGTTTTCAGGGTCCATCAAGATGCAGCTTATGTAATGGAGAAGCAGAGAACCAAGAGCATCTCCTCAATAGGTGCCCCTTCACAGAACATATTTGGGAAAAGATAAGAGGGTTATTTGGTCAAACAAAGAGGGATCCGACCAGCATTAGCCTGACCATAAATCAATGGGGAACAGGGCAATTCCAGAGCAAAGTTATCAGAAGAATCTGGAGCTTGGCCGTGGGTTTTACAATCTGGTACATATGGAAGGAACGCAACAAAAGAATATTTAAGGGACAACAAAGCAAGCCAGAACAGGTTTGGGAAGAGATAAGTAAAGCCATTAGAGAAACAGTGCTGTCAGAAAAATGGGACGAGGAAGATTGGAAGATGGACCCAGGGGAAGGAAGAATTGCCTCAACGCTAAATCTAGATTTCCACTTGATTTACCCTAGGAAGGAACGTCAAATCAACCAGCAGGTCCGTAGCCCAAATTGGTTCCGGTATCCAGAAGCCCATTCTATCAAATTGAACTTCGATGGAGCCTCGAAGGGTAACCCAGGCCCAGCAGGCCTTGGTAGCATATTCAGAGATGGAGAAGGAAACACTAGGTGGGTCTTCGCAGAGTGGGTCGGCGAAATGACGAACAATGAAGCGGAACTATGGGCAGTTCATGAAGGCCTAAGGATAGCCGCTCGAAATGGATATCGGTACCTGGAAATAGAGGGGGATTCGCAGATCACGATTGAGATGCTGTGAAAACTCAAGGATGGACAGGGATGGGATAAGGTCGCCAAAAGTTGGAGGACGGCAGCAATCATACAGGACATAGAGGATACGCTAAACAGGATTGAATATAAAACCATTAATCACATCCGTCGTGATGGAAATAAGGCAGCTGACTTCCTTGCAAATTGGGGAAGTAAGGAAGCTGGTAGCAAATTGGACACGAGCTGGACTTCCCTGGAAAGGAATCAAAACTGGGTAGGACTCAAAACTATTTTAATCCGCGATAATGAAGAGGCAACAAAGAGTCACTCCGAAGAAAACTGATCGCCCGATCGGGCTGGCTGACCTGGCAGGGGTTAAAATGACGTCCCGGCGGCGCACGCTCGGAGGAGTTATGATGTTCTAACAAGGGAGGTTTAATACAGGCAGGTGGAGCGGCTGGCAGGGAAATCAGTTCACGCAGGGGATCAGTAATGCAGGTGGCTCGAGTGTTGGATGGGACGGCAAATTGGTGAGCAGCCCGAAGCATTATGGAATGAACTGGAAGAAAGGATCCAGGTATAACCACGATCATAACTCAACAAGGACGCGCATAGATAAAACCGAGAGCAGGGGAGGGATAACAGTCCGAGAAGTTCGCTATTTTTCAGTTTGCAGGGACCTGGTGCGCTGTGGGTTTGGGTCTGGTCGAGGAGTGCTCAACTCCTTCCCGACTGTTTGCCTCCGGGTGCGCTGGTGGAATAGGGTAGTTGCTGTTAGAGAGCTGCGAGGTGAGAGGTGCAGAGGAGACAGGGTAATGGAAGGAGAAGGCAGCGCAAGAGGGAGGAGGTGGCTACGAAGCAGGAGGCAGGAGGTTCAGCATATAAGTCTGGAGGATCTGAAGGGTAAACGGAAGGTCGAAACAGAAGGGAATCTGCATGTTCAGTTTGCGGAAATCTCCGAAGAGGACAACGAAGAACAGCAAGACATCCAGGAGGAGGAAGCCTGGAGAAACCGGTGGAAACGCTTGCCGGGTGAGGACAGCGAAGATAATGAGGTAGAGAGGGGCTATGCTGGTGGCAGAAGCAGAGGAGACCTGCGGGGTAGAGGGCGAAGGGGACGAGGCCGAAGGGGCCGAGGTGGACGTAAGCGAAGGGACGTGGCGGAGGGGAGAAGTCGGAGGGGAAAACAGTGCAGCCCTGTCCAGATTCTGGAGGATGAGCCAGTGGCGGATGAGGACTCTAGGCGGACCAGGCAGATGATCAGTGACAGAATCTGAATGGCGGAGAGGGATTACAGGGTAAATTCGAATCCTAAAGTGAGGAAAATTATGGAGCATTGGGAGGAGGATGCCATTCAGGCGCAGTCAGAAGAGGAAATGGATGAATGGGCTGCTATTATGCCTGACCCTGGCCATACCAGGGGTAGAATTACCTTGTATAAACAATCCCTCCATTTATACTGGGTCATGAAGCGTCTTATGGCCAAAGCCTTAGAGCAGGTTGCCATGGAGATGGCATAAATGGTTCAGGGCCTTCCCAATGTGAAAAAGGCGCTGAAGGACATTGTTATCACCATGCTCCTTCAGGAAAAAAGACTGGAGGACTTGCAGAACCAGCTCGTGGCAAGTGGAGTTTTGGTTAAACAGGAGAAAGGCCAGCAAGGTGCCCCAGACAAGTAGAGGTTAAGGCATGTTTCTTGGTTTCTGGATTTTTTGGTTTTCTATTCCCTTTTGGCATATAATCCATGTTTGTCATGATAAATAGCTTCGAACTAGTAGACTTTTGTATGACCGTAGATATAGAAGTCGTTCTGGTTAACTGGTTTGATACAGTGATAAACTTTAAATTTTGTTTGAATCTGCCACTTTTTTGGGGCGATCTAGAGTCCCGGTTTCCCTTCGGGGCGGGATGAGATTATGATGTAACCGTTGTATATATTTGTTTATAGTAATTGAAATACTCAGCTTACAAAAAAAAAAAAAAATATCCCTAATGTTTGAAGCCCTGCCTCCTTTTTCATTTTCCAATGACCAAAGAGTATTGATGGCTCTTTTACCCCTGATGTATTGCTAGAAAAATTTAGTATTTTAATCCCCTCCTTGTAACCAAATATCTCTAGTTTTAAGTCTTTGGGCTTCCTCTCTTTGTTTTAGAAACCTTATTCTATCTATTTCCAGTCAAATGATATGCATTTTTGCTTCATTGGATTCATAACATACCCCCCCCCTAACCAGGTTGTTCTAGATGCTTGAACTCATTCTAAATCTTTTTCAAGGCCTCATTCTCTTTCTCTTGTTTTACTTTCACCCAGTCAATAGTCTTTTGCTTCAAATTGCTTAAATTTTCTGTATATTGGCTAGAAACAATACACTCCTCCTCAAATAGACAAGGACTCCATGTCTCATAGACTATAACTTTTAACTCCTCTTCTTTCATCTAGGATGCATTAAATTTGAAAGGGGCTTTAGGATTTCTAAAATTTCCAGCCAATTCCATATAAATCGGGTGATGGTTAGATATCCTTCATGAACCCAACCACTCTCTGAAAAATGAGATTTTATCCAACAAGGAATCACAAATTAGGAATCTGTCCAATCTCTTCACAATCATATCTTCACTGACTCTCATGTTTCTCCACGTTGGCTTATATCTAGCGATATCAACATCAACTAATATGTATGTATCGAGCATGTGAGGAAACAACTCAAATAGTGAATTGATGTGGGCATCAACTCCATAGATTTCAAATATCCCCATGGTGAAAGTTAAATCACCCCCTATAATCATATTTTCCATCTAAATAAAGGATCGAGCCATCAAATTGTTCTAGAAGGAAACTCTTCCATAACATGTTCCATATACATTAACCTCTCTGATATTCAAACCAAATTTCTTGACAGAAAAGGTCAGTTGCAACAATACCTTCACATCCCTTCACATTCAAAATATTTACAGATCTACAATTGATACCCAAAGACAATCCCCTAGATCTCCCGTGAGCATCAATTGCAAAACATTCCCATACTTTAAACATTCCTTCAAGAATATAAACAATATTAGCACTAGATTCTAAAGTCTTCTTTAGGAAAATAATATCAATATTATCCAAACAAATTAGGTGCTTTAATGCTACTTTATTAGAGAGACTAGCCACCCCTCTGTAATTAAATGAAAACCACTTCATAAGAGATAAGAACTCAAGGTATTCCTTTCGCCAAGAACCCCAACCAAATATAATTGTCTGCCAGCAACAATGTCTTAACTAGCATGGAGAATGGATTTAGAGATATGTGATTGACGACCATGAGGAATTTTGGGGACCCTAGACAGGGATAGGGAACCTAAACCTCTCCTAGGATCAGGTTGATTATAAACTTTTATAGATGGTTTAGACCGAGATAAAAGTTTGTATCTGGACGTCCCACTAATTTCAGACGAATCATTAATGAAGTTAGGAGTGAAGGTAAAGGGGTTGGGCAACATAAAGCAATAGAATTAATTGGATAGGAAACAACCCCCAACAACAAACTAGACCCCTGACCACAACAACATATGGAAACACATACTCAAGTAAATCCATATAGCATACAATTAGAGTCTAATGATTTCTCCAATCTTTATTTTTTCATATATTATGGTATTAAGAAAATATCTAGATGTCATTATTAGAATGAATGTAACTTCCCATCATGTCAATCACATGGATATATTTTTAAAGATTTATTGACTTTTATTTTGGAAAAGAAAACTTGTTGGAAATATTTGAATGGGTAAATGAGCATGTTGGTTCTACAACTCAGTACAAGGGAAATGAGTGATTCCATTCATGATCAACTTGGAGTTGACATGTGTTCCTTTTAAAATAAAAATAAAATATTCCTAAACAAAAATCAATATAATAATATATGTGTGTGTTTTGTTTAATTTAAAGTATTATAAAACATCAATAATCTCACTCTCATGGCCATAATAAGGTGAAGTGGTAAAAATATTTCACTCTCACTCAAGACCATAAATAAAATATTTCTATGTCCATATGCGATAATATAACCTTATATCAACTTTATGAGAAATAAAGTAGTCAAAAGTAATTGAAAAAATAGGTCGATGTATAAAATTTTAGGCAAGTTTTGCACTCAAAAACATGTTTGCACCTCAAGATATTTGATCCCTCTCGGTTCTTGATATATTTGTAATTAAGATGAATCTATGCTAATTCATACCACGCATCTATCCATAATAGCACTTAGCCCTATTATCACCTTAACATGACAATTACTTCATCTAACAACATCCTTAACACTACCCAATCCAATCAGACTCAACCTCCAAATATCCTTGCAATGGTTTTGTAACAGAGCTTGAACACCTCAAAAATCAGACCAGAACATAGTCTATAATAGGACTACAACTTCAGCCACAAACCAGACTTGAACTTTCCCTTCAAAACACTAGAAACCAATCTTCAAATCAAGCATGAACCCATACTTCAATCCACCAAAACATGGCCCTATAACCAGACCTGAATTTGGCCTTCAAAACTCTAGGACTCTACCTTCAAAGACTAGAATTTGACCCCCAAAGCAAGCATGAAATTTAACATCGACATGCTTAAATTTCATCCTTCAACAGGGTTCAAACTAGCCTCCAATAGACTTGAAACTTGGCCTATAAAATAACCTTGCACCTTGCCTTGTAACCAAGAAAAAAAGCCTTCCTAAAGAGTGCCAAAATCGCTTCGGAGAAGGCCCTCAAAATTCCTTCCCACAAAAAATGTCTTTAGCTCGACTTCACTTCAATTGGTTCATGAGGTATGAACTTGATATTTATCCTTCGCTTTCTTAGAAATACCTGAATTGGCTTAAGTGAGTGGATAGAAATGATTCTTCTCATTCTTATTTATATTGCATTTGGGGTCTAGAGTTTGCCGAATATGTCCACTGGCTGGGCTAATTTATCCACTAGCTAGGTTGACTTATGTAACTAGAAGAATGCACAATGAATATTAAAAAAATCATTTTCCCTCAACTATGAGGAGCTAGAGAAAGTTTTATATTCCATTGGAAAGGTTTTGGAATAAAATTTCGAACCATATATATTGTTCTCCCATGGTATCTACGTAATTGGACTAAAAATGCAATCAAAGATTTAAATATGGCATAAAAATAAAAAATAAAAATGTGTAGAATGCATGTCATATATCATTGGAAAGGTCTCAAAATATGCTATCTCACTATGCAAATTTCTCTTTCATTTGGAAAACCTTTGACATTAATAAAAATCATTTTCAACAATCTCCCTTTTTTTATCAATAAAAATACTTTGAGATCTACTTCTTGTAACAACTACCGCTACTTTGAACATTTTCTCCATACTTGTTAGTTGCTCCCTCTATCTACATTCTCTCCCACTACCCTTGATTGTGTGCTTCCTTTACTAAGATAAAGGGGATATCACTTCCAACATGTTCCTAAGATATTCAAAGGTTTCTCAGGGAAAAGGTTTGGTAAAAATGTCAACAATTTGTTCTTTGGTGCCAATGTATTCCATCTTCACATTTTTCTCAATGACTTTTTCTCTGAGGAGATGATACTTGATTTGAATATGATTTGTATTTAATGCATGACATGCTTTTTTGAGACATTAACTATGCTATTATTGTCAAAGAAAATAATAATGGGGTAGTCATATTCCACTTTGATGTCTTGCAAAATTATTTCATCCAGAGAACTTGTGTGCAACGGTCCACTACTATCATGTATTCAGCTTCAACTAGACAAACATAAACTGATGATTGGTTTTTGCTCGACCAAGACATACGAAAATATCCTTGTACAAATGAACTCCTGATATGTTTTCTCTCATCATTGCTACCTGTCCAATCAACCTCTATGTACATTATTAATGTAAAATCTACACTCTTAGGATATCAAATCCCAAAATCATGCATGCCCTTTAAGTATCAAAATATCCTTTTCACTGCTTCCATATGTGATTCCCTTGGTGTTGATTGAAATCAACACCAAATATGTCGAATTATATTCTAGTAGTCTAATCAAAGATTGAGTTCACGTAGTGGATATCCCACTTGAAACTCCTCTTGCACTAACATAAACAATCCCGATACAACTCCAAGTCTTGTTTTTATTTTGGAGGACCTCTTAATCCCTCATTTTTGTGTCTTAGAGAATGATAATTAATGTTATCTCTTATTTGATCAAAGATTTCACTTCCTCTATCCTTTTTGCTAGCCCCAATCCTCTACAATTCTAGCAAAGGACCCTCATTACTTACATGTTATATGAGTAGCCCCCTGTTGAGGGGCTTATTTTCTTCCTTTTGTATGTTTCTCTTCTCCTGAGTTTTGGATCTAATGTTTCTCGTGTTCCCATTTTCTTATCCTTCTCTATTTTCTCATGCCTCACCTCTCTATTAGTGTGTCGACTAGCCTTTTTTAGATCCATTCTAATTCTTGATCCTCACTACCTTTCAATTCTCACTGGCCAAGCTCAAAAAGGAAGGCCCTAGTTTGGAGATTTTAGGGGAGAGGATTTGTTCCTCTTCTAAGGAATATTTCATTGTTTGCTACTCTTCTATTAGATCAACTCTAATGTCGGCATGGATTCATCATTTTTCTTTGGTTCACACATTGGTATCAAATTTTCTACATGTTCTTATACATTGGTTTTAGGAATTTCCCATTCTTCAATCATTGAATTGAGAACCTTGAAGCTATTATTTTTCTCATTTTAGCCTTTACTATATCCTTCCCATCCACCCAGAGAGGATCACTTAGGGAAAGCTGGTCCTTTTCCTTTGTTCCCATTCTGAAATCGCTGCTTTGATATATTGTTTTGTTGCTTAGTTTGGCCTCTTAAACTCTTTTGTTGTTTCCATTGTTCTCCTTTGTTCGCTTGTTGTTGTTGTTCTTCCTAATCCATTTTTTGAGAATTCTTATAAAGTGGCCATATTCATGGCAAACTTCGCATTTAAAACTAAGTTGATCGTAATCAACCTCATCAATGTGTGTCTAGCTATCTAGATTTAAGGTTGTTGTTGCTAGGAACCCTTGATCGAGATCTACTTCCACACATATCCTTACACAAGAGAAGATTTCCTCTAGTGGCTCGACTTGATCAATGTATTTCCCAAGTGCATTATCAATATTTTTGAAAGTTGTATCATTCCAATAGTGCAAGGGAAAAATACGGAGTTTTACCCAAACAAAGATGGTAGATGGGACATCACTTTCAAGGTTAAAATATGGGCTCCATTGATCTATATGTAACCATTGTGGCCCCAGGAATTAAGGATTTCTTTGAAATATTAGGTCCCATTCATTCTTGTTCTTTAAAAAGAAGGTAAAAAAACCTTTTTCGTATAGAGTAGAAGTAATAGAACCCTTGATCATGGTTTTCTAATTTTTTTCAACCCAGAACCTCATAGAATGTGAGGAGGACCATATCTCCATGAATTGGCCTACCAAGCCACATTCAACGAATTGAAGGCTTGTTCTCTTCGTTGTGGCACAAAAAATTCAACCTTTCGAATTTCTTCTAACTTCTTAATAAAGCAAGAAGGCTTTTCCTTTTGGTATTGTCACCCATTTATGACTAATGAGATAAAAGCAACTATATGTGGAGCATGGGTTGGGAGTGAATCTCTTAGAGTTATAGATCTCCCAATAAAACCCTAACCCACACAAGAATTAATTTTAAAAATAATTAATTTAATGAACAATAATTTTATTATTATTATATATATATATATAAATATTATTATATATATATATATATATATAAACTCTGACAATTATGTTTTTTTGCCCTAAACAATAATGGAAATTTTGGCATATTTTGAAAAAATCCAGTAGGATTTTTTGTAAATCCAAGTAAAAAGTGTTAAACTTCATAATTTTAGGTGCCTTAGAAGTTTTTGATGGTGTTGAATCTATTTCCACCATCAAAAATGTGATTCAAACACTGCCTCTACAAGATTTTTGGAATTTTTTCCCGACTACTTTTGTGCGTGCGGGCAATTCCTCTACCTTGGGAGACAATTCCTATAAAAACAATATTTAACCATTTATTAATTCATGAAAATTTTCGGAAAAAATCACATAGAGAATATTTGGTGGATGGGTTTGGAACCAACCAATGTGGATGAAGATCAAATCTTCAGCATAGGATAAAGATGAAATATTTAACCATGAAAATTTAATCCTACTTTACCATACACATTTTAAATATATAAATAAATTTTGTTAATACCATGAACCAATACCATGATTTACCAAACTATAATTCATTTCACATAATACTAATTCATATTACATTTTTTAATTAATTAATTTAAATAAAAAACACAATAATAAATAAATCCCAAACAAAATATTCTAAAATATTTCAACTTCATTTATATAACTCACATTAAACTTCCTTACTTATAGAAATGCAATTCCTTCATATAAATGCAATGAATCACTCTTTATATTTTAATATTGAATTCAAAAACTTTTAATTTTAATTATCCGAATGAATAAATAAAATTAACATTAACATCTCTTTAAAATTAGAAGATACGCTTTGTTTTCCCTAAAAACCATTTAAAGATTATCTTAGATTATACTGGGAGAGGGTAAAAATGAAATGGACTGGCCGTCCCCCACAGGGACGTATTGGAAGAGGTCTTCCTTTATATGATGTCGAAGAGGGTTGCCATAGGGTGGTCAAATTGTTTTGCTGGGCGCGTGGGTGTATTTGGTCGTTAATCACTGGACCCACATATTACCTAAAAAATTGGCAACGTATTTCTTCATTTTTTTATATCATTTTTAGGGTTCAAGCGATTTGGTCGCCGGTAGTGGGAGGCACCCTCGACTATTAATAAGCACCACTGTCAATCATAATTCTCTATCTCTTGGGCATTTCGAATAGAGAGTTCAAATTTCAGAAGAGGAAGATTGCCGTTTACAATTTGGGTTGCTTTGTCTGAGATTCACATTAGGGTTTTCACATTTTTAGTATCCGTGTTGTGATTTTGAACAACAATGGCGGCGAGGGCAGTTAACCCCGCTTCTATAGCTCTCTGGCTGGCTATCATGACAATGGCGGGAGCGGAAGCAGCGGAGATCACGGCACCATCTCCTAGTGCGACAATGGAAGCAGGTGCTGCTTCAATTCCCTTCGTTCCCTCCCTATTCGCTGGCCTTCTCGCCTCATTCATCCCATTCTTGGCCTCTCAATTTTATTGAGATGTCCTGCGTTCGCTGTTTGGGTTTGATGTGAAGGATCTTCCTGGACAGGAGATTGCTATTTTGTATGACACTCTGAGTATGGTTTTTCTGGAAGTTGTTCTGGACGAGTGACAGTTTTTGTGTCCGGCACACAGACTCCTTACTCTTTGCTTAGCAATATAATAAATAAAGGGATGTTTTCAGGTTACTTCTTATTTTATTTTCTTTCGCTTGTTTCAATTTTGGATTGTTATGATATTGTGAGCAGAATGTGCGGCAACGGTTGAAATCTGAATGTGCGGCAACCATTGAAATCTGAAATCCATTTATTGAATTATTTTTCTGCACATTGTCCAAAATGGTTTATCGTATTGTGTGTGGTAAAGGTGTTCAAAACATAACTGTAATTTTTGTGTGTTTCCATCCATTGATTCTTCTCCCTCAAATAAAAGCACTGAACATTCTATTTTTTAAAAAAATAGAAAAGAGAAAAATTAATTAATTTAAAAAAAATAGCCACTGAAAATTGCGTTTAGTCTCTGCATAATTATCTTATTTCAAAAAATCGTAACTATTGATTTATGTAATAAAGTTCATTGTGAAAGGTAAGGGGAAGAGAGAAACCCTAGGAAACCTACTCTGCAACCAGGCAACTTTTGCCGACGTACAGTGCAATCAGAAGTCTTATAGGTTATCTACCCAGTTCAGATTGGTTGACATTTTGTATCCGAGAGAGCTGTGGGGTCCTACCATCCTTACTTTTCACGAGTCCACTTCTTTTTCGGCCATAGCAATGCCTACCCAGCCGATATAATTGATAAAACTCCAAATCCATGGTTCCACAACCTCAACAGTTCCATAAAGGTGCAAATCCATCACGAAAAACTCCCTAGAAACTCTTTATCCTTTCTCATTCGAGTCGGGGGAACTCTTTATCCTTTCTCATTGGAGTTGGGTGGAAAGTAAAAAGTGTTTTTGTTGGGGATTTTTTTTTAAGACCCTCAAAAAACACCTTCCAAAGTAGGACCCTCAAAAGTTTCTCCACAATCCTCCTTTCTTCAAGAACTTCTCCTTGAGTCCTCATTTGTGTGACCAAACCAATCACATGTATGAAGAATGAGTCAATGTTATCTCACTACTTCATGCAAAGATTTTCAAAATCTCTCCTCAGCAACTATAGTTTTGTTGTTTTCATTTTCTCCATGACTTGATAGGCTGTCTTGAGGGTTTGCCATGATTCTTTGGATGTCTTAGCTGCTGCTATCCTAGGAAACACACTCTGGTCCACTACTTGATACGAAAATACACGGGCTTTTAAATCTTCTTTCCTATTTCTCTTCAATAGATCTTTCTTTGACTTAGTTAACCTATTAAACTCATTTTCATCTGCTGGTTCTTCAAAACTATCTTCAACAAGTTTCCATAAATTTTGACACGCAAATAGGACTCTCATGGTTATTGCCCAATAGTCATAGTTTTTCCCATTGAACTGTGGGAATTGACTCTCATGGTTATTGCCCAATAGTCATAGTTTTTCCCATTGAACTGTGGGAATTGAGGATTAAACATACTCATACTAGTGCTTGTGCTAGCCATTCCTTGCATTCTCAGCTATGATTCAAATAACGTACTGTGTATTAAAATAACTGATTGTTTCTTCAGCAGCAACAAAAAAAAACTTTGATGAATACCTGGATTCTTTTTATCTGAGTCTTCACTTTGCTGGAGAAGATTTACTGCTGCAACAAAAACTCCTCCCTCCAACTTCTTTGACACCTTCAAATAGCCTGAACAAACTCTGATACCACTGTTGGGGATTTTTCTGGTAAAATCCCAAAAACAAACAAACAAACTGCACAAAGAGACAATGGCATTGCGATACGAGCTAATTTCTAAGTTCATGTGAAATATTTATGCATTACATGCATGATCTAATTAGCATGTTGCATGTTGGAAAAGAGAATTCATATTAAGAAATAGAAGTTAATATTTCATTTATGGAAAGAAATAATGCATATAAAAGAAATAGAAGTTAAGTTGGATTTTATTGGAAATGGATATATGCTTTATTGCATTAGGATACTAGTTAATTTAGAAGTTTCTTGTGGAAAATAGAAAATGCGATATGATGTGCTTCTTGGCACATCGATAATCATTCTAACCTTCTTGAAAAGAAACGTATGTTTTCTATACACAAATATAGTGTCCTTTTAGGAAAAGAGAGCATTCTTCATGCAAGGAAATAATAACTTTATAAGAGACTTTTTGAAAAACAAAGATAAAGATTCTTTCCTTAAAATACACACATGAATAGTGTTCATGCAAGAGCAAGAATCCATCTTCTGCAACTCAACACAATAGGGAAGTTTCCTTCCGCAGAATGCTTTGTGGGTTATTATTTTTGGACTCGACCTTATACCCGTTTTCCTGCCAGGGATGATTCTCGTTTCTATTGTTGAAGGCGGGTTAATCCCTTACGGCAGGCTCTGCTTTTATTCCATGTTTACAGTCCTTGGGACTTAATGTCCAGTTACAGGATGCCGAGGGTTAGATACCTTTAGGGTTTCATGTTTTTGGGTTTAAATCTCAGGAGCCGCCCTGAGCGGCATCCATTTCCTGTTGTAATTATTTAGTTTGCGTGTGCTTATATTTTGATGGACTCAGTCACACTGTGACCGCGGCTTAATGTACTTGAGTTAAAGGGTTTATTCCCAGTTCTATCCATTTGGATATGTTTAAATATTCTGAGCATAATATGTGACTGTAAATGTTTTTCTGAATGATTAATGAAGTAAAGTTTGATCATTAACTCATTACTGTATGGCAATAATGGCATATCTAAAATGCTGGTGACAATGCTCTGTTTTTCTCCAGGATCTTTTGCAAAGTGAAGCTTAAAAAAAAAATTCTGAGAATAGAGATTTTTCACAACCATAAAAGCCTTTATATTCATTAATAAAAGACTAATACAAAATTCATCCTCTTTCACTTAAAGGGATTCACCAAAACATTTTAACAACAAAAGTTACTTTGTCTGTGTGAAAATCTCATTTACATTTACTGCTGTAAAACAAACTTTTACATATACTGTTGTAAAAATAAAAATCAAATTATGCACTTTGCATATTACAAAAACTTCATCTTCGTTTATCTTTTCCTTCACTCTTGCACTGATGTGCAAACTTTAGTTCATTTCATAAGTCCATTCTTACATTCACACTACTGTGTGTTTTTCACCTGCACACTGCTTCCCTTATTTCATTACATGCTCCCCTGTATTTTTCTATATTCACATCTTGCAGTGAATTTCAATCCCAAATACAATTGACCAAAAAAAACTTTACAATGTGTTTTATTTGTTTAGTAAAACAAAAACTTACACCCGTGAATTTAAAATAATAAAATTAAAAACTATATACTATGCCCATACCTATTTTTAAATTCGCCATACTTCCATAAAAATAAAAACATTAAAATTTAAAGTTTGGACCACCCTTTTACTTATCACAATAACTTAGCATTAAATACACTTTTACGACGGTCAAACATAAAAAAAAACTTTTTATAGCAAGTGAAATTCATTTGCTGCCAGCGTGATTGCAGACGGTGGATAAGGATGAACTCAATGAGACAGTTCATAACAATATCGGGAAAGCCTTTTTCAAGTGAACTTTATGTCCCGATGGAAAGTGGTTTTGAAGACGTAAAGTTGGACATGCCTAAAAATTTACATTTTTAACACTTTTGAATCTTTAAGGTCTTTCTTAAGACTCTTAACAAAAATCATTCCTCTTTAGGGTTTATGTTTTGGATCATGTGGTAAACCTCAAGCAAAATACATAGAATAGGCTAGGTAGACATCCAACATTTGATAAAAACTCAATATATTAACTAAATGGCTGTCGAGGTGAGATATTTGGAAAGCCTACAAACACTCATATAAGCTTATTTTTTTCATTGATTATATAGGTTTTCACACTAATAAGATAGTTTTAACCACTCTCTAGATATTAGGATATGAGGTCTAAAATAAAATTCTCAAACCTATTATTATTGTAACAATAATCTAAATTTAGCTTTCTCCATTACCTCCTACAACATCTTATTCAACTACAAAATGTATGGTAGGTGTGGATGATTGATAACGCACATGAAATGACAAAAACCACTGCCCCTCATGGTTAAATACAACGAGATTTTCAGCTGGCAGCAAAATATAGAGTTGAACTCCAAAAGATAATGCGCAACCTGAAACAGAGTCATGCACAGTAAAAAAATAAAAATCAAATTCCAGGTTGAGCGTCCAGGCAATATAGTTTAGATTATATTTCATTAAGGCAAGGAAAACATTTACAAATAAAAAACACGAAACCTCAGCTCCATTCTCCACGTAAAGCTTAAGATGTTACTCAATTTTTCTCCTCTCTGTTTTTTTTGCGCTGAGTAGTAAGACTTGTGTGTAGTAAGTAGTAAGTCTGTAATAGATAGTAAATTCTCGTTTTCATGTCCGTCACCAAACTTAATATGTTACTCAATTTTTCTCCTTTCTCGTTTTTGTGCAGTGAGTAGCAAGTATTTTTGTGCTGTAAGTAGTAAGTCTGTAATAAATAGTAAATCCTTGTTTTGGAGTCTCCACCAAAACTTCCTCTGCCAAAAGGAGTGGGTTATCTTAATTTATATTAGAAGGTTAGTAATTTGTTTATTAAGACTATAATGTTTGGTAGTGGGTTATCTTAATTTATATTAGAAGGTTAGTAATTTGTTTATTAAGATCATAATGTTTTGTAGTAGGTTATCTTAATTTAGATTAGAAGGTTAGGAATTTGTTTATTAAGATCATAACATAAGTGTTTTTTAGATGTTGGTTCGATATTTAAGATTGCACCCTAGGATCATTTCCATTGTCGGCTTGGATTCATCATTTTTCTTTAGTTCACACACTAGTATCAACTTTTGTACATGTTCTTGTACATTGGTTTCAAGAATTTCCCATTCTTCAATCACCGAATTGAGAACCTTGAAGCTATTCTTTTTCTCATTTTGGCGTTTACTATATCCTTCCCATCCACCCAGAGTAGATCACTTAGGGAAAGCTGGTCCTTTCCCTTTGTTCCCATTCTAAAATCGTTGCTTTGATATATTGTTTTGTTGCTTAGTTTGGCCTCTTAAACTTTTTTGTTTTTTCCATTGTTCTCCTTGGTTCGCTTGTTTTTGTTTCTCCTCCTAATTGATTTTTTGCAAATTTTTATAAAGTCACCATATTCATGGCAAACTTTGCATTTAAAATGGGGTTGATCACAATCAACCTCGTCAACGTGTGTCTAGCTATATAGATTTAAGGTCAACGTGTGTCTAGCTATATAGATTTAAGGTTATTGTTGCTAGGAACTAGTGATCCAGATCTACCTCCACACATATCCTTGCACAAGAGAAGATTTCCTCTAGTGGCTCGACTTGGTCAATGTATTTCCCAAGTGCATTATCAATATTTTTGAAAGTTGTATCATTCCAATAGTGCAAGGGAAAAATACAGAGTTTTACCAAATAAGGATGGTAGATGGGACATCACTTTCAAGGTTAAAATATGGGCTCCATTGATCTATATATAACCATCGTGGCCCCAGGAATTGAGGCTTGCTTTGAAATATTAGGTCCCATTCATTCTTGTTCTTTAAAAGGAAGGTAAAAAAACCTTTTCCGCATAGAGTAGAAGTGATAGAACCCTTGATCATGTTTTTCTAATTTCTTTCAGCCCAAAACCTCATAGAATATGAGGAGGGCCATATCTCCATGAATTGGCCTACCAAGCCACATTCAACCAATTGCAAGGCTTGTTCTCTTCATTGTGACACAAAAGATTCAACCTTTCTAATTTCTTCTAGCTTCTTAACAAAACAGGAAGGCTTTGTCTTCTCGTAGTATGGCCCATTTATGACTAATGAGATAAAAGCAACGATATGTGGAACATGGGGTGGGAGTGAAACTCTTAGAGCTATAGATCTCCCAATAAAACCCTAACCCACATAAGAGAAATAATTTTAAAAATAATTAATTTAATGAACAATAATTTTTTTGGCCATATTTTGAAAAAATCCAGTAGGAATTTTTGTAAATCCAAGTAAAAATTGTCAAACTTCATAATTTTAGGTGCCTGAAGTTTTTGATGGTGTTGAATCCATTTCCACCATCAAAACATGATCCAAGCATTACTTCTAAAATATTTTTGGAATTTTTGCCGGGATTTCGGCTACTTTTGTTCGTGGGGGCAATTCCTCTGCGTTGGCACACAACTCCTATAGAAACATATAACAATATTTAACCATTTATTAATTCATGAAAATTTTCGGAAAAAATCACATAGAGAATATTTAGTCGATGGGTTTCGAACCACCTAGTGTGGTTGAAGATCAAATTTTCAAGACAAGATGAAGATGAAATATTTAACCATGAAATTTGCCCCTACTTTACCATACACTTTTGAATATATAAATAAGTTTTGTTAATACCACGAACCAATACCATGGTTTACCAAACTATAATTCACTTCACATAATACTAATTCATACTACATTTTTTAATTAATTAATTTAAATAATAAAAAACACAATAATAAATAAATCCCAAACTTACTCCTAAAAATATTCTAAAATATTTAAACTTTATTTCTATAACTAACATTAAACTTCCTTACTTTATATAAATGCAATGAATCCACTCTTTACATTTTAATATTGAATTAAAAAAATTTAATTTTAATTATCCGAATGAATAAATAAATATAACATTAACATCTCTTTAAAATTATAAGATACAATTTGTTTTCCCTAAAAACCATTTAAATATTATCTTAGTTTATAGTGGGGGAGGGTAAAAATGAAATGGACTGGCCGTGCCCCACGGGGACGTGATGGAAGAGGTCTTCCTTCATATCATGTGGAAGAGGGTTACCATACGGTGGTCAAATTGTTCTGCTGGGCGCGTCGGTGTATTTGGTCGCTAATCACGGGACCCACATATTACCTAAAAAAATGCCAACGCATTTCTTCAGTTTTCTATATTATTTTTAGGGTTCAAGCGATTTGGTCATCGGTAGTGGGAGGCACCCTCGACTATTAATAAGCCCCACTGTCAATCAGAATTCTCATCTCTCGGGCATTTCGAATAGAGAGTTGAAGTTTCAGAAGAGGAAGATTGCCGTTTAGAATTGGGTTGCTTTGTCTGAGATTCACATTTGGGTTTTGATATTTTTAGTATCCGTGCTGTGATTTTGAACAACAATGGCGGCGAGGGCAGTTAACTACGCTTCTATAGCTCTCTGGCTCGCTATCATGACAATGGTGGGAGCCGAAGCAGCGGAGATGACGGCACCATTTCCTGGTCCGACAATGGAAGCAGGTGCTGCTTCAATTCACTTCGTTCCCTCCCTATTCGTTGCCCTTCTCGCCTCATTCATCCCATTCTTGGCCTCTCAATTTTATTGAGATGTACTGCGGTCGCTGTTTGGGTTTGATGTGAAGGCTTTTCCTGGCACTCTGGGTATGGTTTTTCTGGAAGTTTTGTCTACTGGATGAGTGACAGTTTTTGTGTCCGGCACACAGACTCCTTACTCTTTGCTTAGCAATATAATAAATAAAGGGATGTTTTCAGATTGCTTCTTATTGTATTTTCTTTTGCTTGCTTCAATTTTGGATTGTTATGATATTGTGAGCAGAATGTGCGGCAACGGTTGAAATCTGAATTTGCGGCAACCATTGAAATCTGAAATCCATTTATTGAATTATTTTTCTGCACATTGTCCAAAATGGTTTATCGTATCGTATGTGGGAAAGGTGTTCAAAACATAACTGAGATATGATGTGTTTACTGCCTGTATTAAATTCAATAACGTTTTAATTAAATTGATGGGGTGATGAAACTTCTGTAATTTTTGTGTGTTTCCATCCATTGATTCTTCTCCGTCAAATAAAGGAACTGAACATTCTATTAAAAAAAAAATAGAATAGAGAAAAAATAATTAATTTAAAAAAATAGCCACACGGAAAATTGCGTTTAGTCTCTGCATAATTATCTTATTTAAAAAAATCTTAACTATTGAACATTCTATTAAAAAAAGAATAGAATAGAGAAAATATAATTAATTTAAAAAAATAGCCACACGGAAAATTGCGTTTAGTCTCTGCATAATTATCTTATTTAAAAAAATCTTAACTATTGATTTATGTAATAAAGTTCATTGTGAAATGTAAGGGGCAGGAGAGAAACCCTAGGAACCCTACTCTGCAACCAGGCAACTTTTGCCCACGTAGAGTGCAATCAGAAGCCTTGTAGATTATCTACCCAGTTCAGATGTGTTGACATTTTGTATCCGGGAGAGCTGTGGGGTCCTGCCATTCTTCTTTTTCACGAGTCGTCTTCCTTTTCGGCCATAGCAATGGCGAGTGACGCGACCCAGGCGACCCAGCCAATATAACTGATAAAACTCCAAATCCATGCTTCCACAACCTCGACAGTTCCCAGAAAGGTGCAGATCCATAAGGAAAAACTCCCTACAAACTACCTATCCTTTCTCATTCGAGTCGGGTGGAAAGTAAAAAGTGTTTTGAATCTTTAACATCTTTCTTAAGACTCTTAACAAAAACCCTTGCTCTTTAGGGTTTCCGGTTTGGATCATGTGGTAAACGTCCAGCAAAGTATAGAGAATAGTCTGGGAATTCTGGTACACATCCAACATTTGATAAAAACTCAATATATTAACTAAATGGCTCTCACCTGTAAAGCGGACAAACATTCATACAACCCAATTTCTTTCATTGATTATATAGTTTTTCACACTAACAATAATCTAAGTTTAGCTATCTCTATTACTTCCTACAACATCTTCTTCAACTACCAGATTTATTGTAGTTGCCGGTGTTTGATAAGGCAGATGAAATGACAAAAGCCACTACCGCTCATGGTTAAATACACGAGATTTTCAACGGACAGTAACATATAGGGTTAAACTCCACAAGATAATGCGCAACCTGAAACAGAGTCATGCACAGTAAAAAAATAAAAATCAAATAACAGATTGAGCATCCAAGCAATATGGTTTAGATTATATTTCATTAAGGCAAGGAAAACATTTACAAATAAAAAACACGAAACTTCAGCTCCATTCTCCGCGGTAAAGCTTAAGATGTTAATGAATTTTTCTCCTTTCTGTTTTTTTGTTGCAGTGAGTAGTAAGACTTGTGTGCAGTAAGTAGTAAATCTGTAATAGATAGTAAATTCTCGCTTTCATGTCGTCGAAAAACTTAATATGTTACTCAATTTTTCTCCTCTCTGGTTTTTGTGCAGTGAGTAGTAAGTATTTTTGTGCTGTAAGTAGTATGACTGTAATAGTAAATTCTTGTTTTCAAATCTCCACCAAAATTTCCTTGGCCAAAATTAGAAGGTTAGTAATTTGTTTATTAAGACTATAATGTTTGGCACTGGGTTATCTTAATTTATATTAGAAGGTTAGTAATTTGTTTGTTAAGATCATAATGTTTTGCTGTGGGTTATCTTAATTTATATTAGAAAGTTAGGAATTTGTTTATTAAGATCCTAATGTAAGTGTTTTTTAAATGTTGGTTTGATATTTAAGATTGCAGGGTAGGATCACTATGGAAGGTGAAGTCTCTGTAAGAAGATGAGAAACTCTTATCTTCTTAGAAGATAAATTTGATCCATAAGAGGTTAGAGTTAAGAGTGAGATTCTGTTATCTTTTTATCTTTTTAGAAGATAAATTTGATCCATAAGAGGTTAGAGTTCTAGAGATAAGATCAAATCTAGGGTTGGGTCATTTGAATTGTGTTTTATGTTTGAATTTTAAAATCTGACAACTCAACACCCAAATCCCAAAATGTTAATTGACAAGTAATAGGTGTATTGCATAACATTTTTGCTAGAGTCAGGATAGAAACACACCAGAGATTTGAATTAAAAGTTTTTTTTCCTAGTCTCTTGCAACTCTGAAGTCCGGATCAGTCTATACTTGAACATTCCATCACCATTTATCTCAATCTCTTGAAATCCCCATATTTCAAGTTTCCATTAGCAATGTTCCACATATTAGATCAGAATGAGACTCTTTTAAGAGTAGTGCATTAAGGAAAACCTGAACATTCCATCACCATTTATCTCAATCTCTTGAAATCCCCATATTTCAAGTTTCCATTAGCAATGTTCCACATATTAGATCAGAATGAGACTCTTTTAAGAGTAGTGCATTAAGGAAAACCTGATAACTAATACCCTGATCTCTTGACACTTGATATCTGGTATCCCTTGGAACAAAATTTAGTTAAAAGGACTATTTTCTTTTTGAGACCACTCATATTAGAGAATTTCTAATGCATTTCATGAATGTGTTTAAGCTCTAAAATTTCAATATGCCAAAATTCAATAGTTTGTAATGCTAAATAATATAAAATATTATCTATTAGTTGACATTCTATTTATACTAGGATAGAAATGTACCAGAGAAATTTTTGAGGTGCATGGATCTGTGATATTCCCCTGAGCTAACATTCCGATATGTCTCATAATAGAGATGAAGGTAATTTCAAATGTTAGGAATTAGTTCTAGTGGGTTGATGAAAAACATTTTAGATGCCATGAAGGGTGCTAAGGAGAGAGAAATGATAGAGAGTTGAAGAGTTTGAGGAGAAATTACTAGCAACTACATCACTCGATATATCTCATGACACTAGAGGCCCGATCTCCTAATATCCCAATAGCATGGGTCACAATACTTAAATATCTAATTATTTGGTGAATATTTTATCAATATATAATTATTTGACATATGCAACTAAAAAATATATTAATCTTTGGTTGCCCTCATATGAGTCATTCACTTCCATATTCCATCATTGGTTCAATGGTTGCATCAACTTGTTTTATGTAGATAACTCATATGTAGGTATTATGTGTTGAAGGAAAGGTAACTATGTTTGTTTTTCATTATGACTTGTATCTATAATATTATGAAGAAAATTTTTATTCCTTAGATCATGGGTTTCATGAGAAAAAGATCATGGGTTTCATGAGAAAAATGTGTTTACCATAAGTTAAAGAATTATTTTTGATGTCTTTAGGAGTTACTATGTTTCATCATAAGTGTTATGAAAGTCATAAGATCAAAGGTTAAGCTCCAAGAGAAGTATCTCTATTATCATGCGAAACCACTCTATAATACACAGTAAATGTCCTTGATATGTGGGCCCAGAACTAAGGCACTTTTGTCGGCTTCATACATGATCTTTGACTCATATATATAGGAGTTAATGTAAGGTATATCATCTTTGGAACAATCTACGCATGATAGTGATCAATAAAAAGAATGCATACATGATGGTTTTCTCGGAAGAATCTCAGTCTTGGAAGTCTGGTCTCGATACATAAAAAAGTGCTCCATATCTCATAAATCTAGAAGCAAATATAGGTGATACAATCATCACGAGACGATAAAAGAGAAGCTTGGTGATACAGTCCTCCCAAGACTATAATAAGGTCAATCATATGCATCTCTCAAAAGTATGTAAGGAGCTCAGAATAATCTGGTAATATATATTTGGGAAGTGTTTACACAGTGATATCACTCACACGATTACTCACTGTAATGTATATCTCAAAACCTAGTAAGGGACTATGCATAGTGACAGTAAAAAGTGCAATGCTAAGGAGTGATCTCTCTCATATCTATTGCAACCAATGAATAGCCAAAGGACTGTGGAAAATCAATAGAAGAAGGTGTCGAAGACAGTGGCAGAGGAGACATAATGAGAAGGATTGTAGTGATACCAAGGCAATAAGTTGTAGACCAAACTGTGCAGAGAATAGTGACAAAAATCTTGGAGGTAACCTTGTGTCTATTTTTTCAAGGGTCTTGATATTCATCTAAATATCTATGAGAAGAGATTCAAGGGTTTTACTCTAAAGAGGAGAGGTTTTGCCCTAGCTTGGAGCCAACATATTATGTATTTGTTTTCATTGTTGATTGTCCATTTTGATAATTGTTTCGAGATTTAAGAACACACCAATATAAAAAAGCTAATTGAAGAAGACAACACAAATTGTTATCAAGAAGTTTGAGAAGAATCACTAAGTCATGAATTGCCCTAGATTCTTCAACTTGGAATCAAAGTTATGGTTCAGCGAGGGCATGAAGGAGATCAACTGTATCATGGAAAATCTTGTGAAGAATTTTCCATCCTTAAATGGTCTAATCAAGCAATACTTAAAAACAGTGTGGAGAAAATTGTTCTCTTCCCAAGATCTCAAAGTTTCAAGAAATGAAGGATTGTTCTCGACACTTTCCCAAACATTCTAAGATTAAAACATATGGGTAGTAGACAATGTAGCTTCAAGGAATATGACCGGGTATCACAAGCAACTCAATACCTAATCTAAAGGAAAGTCCTCATACTTGGTGGAGCTTGGTAACAACAAGAGCTATCCTGTTAAAGGAATTGGATCAACATCAATTGTGCTAGGTGGAGGCAAAATTCATCTCAACAACATATAATATGTTCGGGTTTGTACAAAAATCTAATTTTAGTTTCATCTTTATAATGAAAAGGAGATAGAGTTTCTTTTATAGATGGTAAAGTAGTGGTTTGTGCTAGAGAATCAAGCATTGAAAAAGCTATAGTTATTGGAGTTAAAGAAGGTAGATTAGACAAACTCTCATCTCCTCAAAATCAGGCACTTGTCCACATTGAAATAAGTCCATGTGAATTATGGCATGGAAGGTTGGGCCATATCCATTACAAAATTCTACCAACACTGAATTCCATTGTAAATGGGATTCCAAATCTCAAAGAAGAACATGAAGGAATTTGCAAAGGTTGTGCCCTAGGAAAGATAGCAAAGAAACCATTTGGAAATAGTACATTTAGGGCTCAAGAGATTTTTTATCGCATGCACTTTGATGTATGTGGACCCATGTCCAAATCTCTTGGAGGTAATCTATACTATGCTACATTCATTGGTGACCATTGATAAAAAACTTGGGTTTATCTACTCAAAGCCAAGGATGAAGTGTTCACAAAATTTCAAGAATTCAAGAGAGATGTAGAGAATCTTATAGAAAGGAAGATAAAGATCCTAAGATTATATAATGGAGGTGATTATACTTCAAAATAACTCATTTTTGTTCTGTTAGGAGGCTGGGATTAAGAGGGAGTTTATTGTTCCTTACAATCTTGAACAAAATGCAGTAGTTGAATGAAAGAATAAAGCTATAGAAGAAAGTGTGAAAGCTATGATCCATGATCAAGATCTACTAAAATTCTTGTGCGGAGAAGCAACAAAAACTACAATATACATTCAAAATAGAGGTCCTCACATGTCACTTGGCAATGTAATTATAGAAGAAATATTCAGAGGGAAGAAACCTAATGTTGATCATCTTTGGATATTTCATTGTCTATTATACATTCACATTCCCAAGGAAAAAAGGGAGAAGCTATATACAAGCAAGAAAGGAATCTTTGTTGGATATAGAAACTCCTCAAAAGCCTATAGAATCTACATAAAATAAGGACATATGAATCCAAGGATCTCCCATATGATTCATATGAAAAGGATCTTCCTATTTTTAGGAAGAAGATTCTAATGAAGGAGAATTTTCTCATCGAACAAAAGAATGTCCCAGTAAACCAATCACTCTCCTTGAAGGAAGGAAAAGACCTAACTAGTTAACAACTACTCCCTAGGATGCAAAATGTCATACGATAAATCAAACTTTCAGGGAGAGTAAGAAACCAAAAAGGTTCTCACGATATGTAGCATACATTTCAAAGCTCATTGAAGAAGAACCTTCTTCTTCTGATCATTAGGGTGGACTACCACTTGGTTGTAACTAGAGAACCCATCCATCATGGACATTCTAACTGATCCAACCTCCTTCTGTAATATGTAATACATCTTAGGTAGTGGGTAATTTCCTTTCAAATATTCTTTGTTAAGGTTACGAGAATATACCCACAACCTTATTTCTCCATTCTTTTTTCAGATTGGGACTAGGTTGCCCACCACTCTGAGTACCTTAAATACATTGTGAGTTTAGCTTGTGGAATTTTCCTCACTTATTTTTCAATAGAGGGGAGTAAGAGTGGATTAATTTCCCTAAGCTTTTGCTTGCATGGTTTTACTACACTCTTTGAAGGGATATTATGATGTATGATGTTAGTATCAATTTCTTTTAAATCCTCGTAAGACCAAGAAAAAGCATCCCAACATATTTTGAAGAGATTTAAATACTTGTGTTTATATTATGCAGGGTTTCCTTTTGATAGTATGACCATTTTAAGTTCATCTTCGGAGCCGATATTGCAATAATTCTTATTAAATAATATTTTCAGTAAGACTAGCCCACGAGGAATAGTATTTCCCTCCAATTGTAGAATTTTATGTCCAGCCACTGCGTCTTCCCATGAAGTTGGCTCTTGATCTACCTCTTTTTCCTCTCCTTGATCAATAATTGGGCTAGTGAACTCCCCAAATACTGCTATAAATCATTTGATCTTCTTATCATCGTCGAATACCTGACAATGCTTGACATTATCAGGTATAGAGGGTCTATGTCTGACATCCACCTCATACCTGAGAACCAGATTTTGGGGAGATTGAAATTTCTTATTACTAAAGCAAGGGAATAAGCTATTTTGTTTCCTTATTTGGGCATAAATTGGATATTAAAGGCAAGGAAGAAGTTATCAATTAAATCCCATACTAACTTTTGGTAAGTCCTCAATCTGGGGTATTTAGCGTGGCATTGATTTTGGATCTTCTTTACAATCAACTTAGTGTCTCCATGCATAGTTAAGCATTCAATATTCATATTCCTTGCTATTTGTAGCCCGAGGAGAAATGCTTCATACTCTGCCACGTTGTTCGTTTCCTCAAAATCTAGCTTGAATGAGAGAGGTATTGTTATATACCTAGGGGGGGTAATATGGGGTACCGAGGGAGGTACCCAAGGTAATAATGTAATAATGGGATGGGCCATAGTAATAAATAAGGTGGTTAACCCATGTCATGTAAGGGACCACAAGTAGTTAAAAATAATGTAAGGGGCCCATGGTATTAGTTGATGGTATGGTAATGATGCATGGTATTGTATGTAGAGGCCTATATAGAGGCTAGAGACTCCCCATTGAGGGGTGAAGAGAAATATTCTTGTATGAATGGGTTGTGGAGTATTCTCCTTCCTTAAGGAGTGAATGTATGGTGTTGCCCTACCTTAAGGGTTTAATAATAAAGAAGCATTTCTATCTATTTATATCTTGTTAGTATTGGGTTATTTCTATTATCTTATACTTTTGGATCAGATCTACAACAAGTGGTATCAGAGCTACAACAAGTGGTATCAGAGTTATATTTCCGGTTTAGATCCACAATAAGTGGTATCAGAGCTACAACAAGAAGCATTTCTATCTATTTCTATCTTGTTAGTATTGGGTTATTTCTATTATCTTATACTTTCTTATCAGATCCATAATATTCCGGGTTGTATCAGAGCACTGTCTTGGGCACAAAAGTGGAGAATTTTTTTTACTTTTTGCAGGATTTCAAGGGCGGCGAGTTTGCAGATCAGATCTGTATGTTTTGGTTCAAGATCTGCAAAATCTGATTACATATCTGTATTATTTGTGAAACAATAGCTGATTTCAAAAAAAAAATCGGTCAAATCGGAGTCCGGATGAAGGAGATATCGATGATCTAAAAATCAGTAGGGTTGTAGACAATTTTTTGGGGCAGCGAATTTGCGGCGCAGATCTAGATGTTCTGGTGCAAGATATACAAGATCTAATTGTAGATATGGAATTTTTGTGAAAAAACACCTAATTTCAAAAAAAAAATCAGTCGAATCGGAGTCCGGATGAGGGAGATATCGCTGATTTAAAATCAGCACTTTTTTTTCAGAAATTTTGGGTGACGGCGGGAGAGTAGCAGCGCAGATCTGGAATTCTAGTGCCTGGATTATGATTTCTATCACATGGGCAGATGCAGAATGATTGTTCCATTTCTGAAAATAGGTTATAATAGAGATTCTGAGCAATATTGAAGAAACTGTGACATTTTCAAATTTTCACCATTTTTCTTTTTCAAAACCCTCTTTATGGCTTCTAACAAGGTTCCATTATTTACAGGAAAAGATAATGGTCCTACTATTGAAGAATACATAAAAGAACAGAAGTGGGTATGGAAAGACCATTGGAAATGGTGGGTAGTGGCGCAATTTAGAGATGATGCGGCCACATGGTGGGGATTACTTAACCAAAAGAAGTGTTCCAACCTGCCCGATGAAGAATTTGAAAAATTGCTTTTAGACAGATGGTCTCAGGCCAGAAAACAAGATAAGGAGAAACATGTGGGGCTATTTCCTACTGGTATATCCTTATTATAGGTTCATGGATTGATTCAAAAGGAGAAGATCATGGTGTCTATAAATCCGAGTTGCAAGAAAAATCTCATAAATGTTTATTTGGCAAAAATATTGCAAGTTCCCACAAAACACATTGAAAACACACAAGTGGATGACGAGGATGTCCAAGTGTATAAGGATTTGAAGATTTCTATGGATAAATATGTGTTGCATGGTGATTTTTATGCTTCAGAGATGGATAATATGGATGTTGTTTTGGGATATCCTTAGATGGAATCTGTGGGTACTATCAATATTAATGTACAAAAGAAATTTCTGAAGCTCTGGTATAAAAAGAAGAAAATTACATTACAAGACATTTCCATTAATAAACAGACAGAGTCCAAGGAGGCTGAAGCAGAAGATGTTCCAGGGTTGGACATATCAGATGATGAGTAGTTGATGGTCGACAATCAAACACAAACAGAGGCTGAAGCAGAAAAGGTTACAGGTGCTGATACATCAGAGGAGGACTCAGTGGTTGAAGTCATAT